>VMDO01038218.1:0-13675 GCA_007922755.1 Pedetes capensis
GTAGTATAAGAATAAATTCTATTCAGCTCTTTCTCTTTGCAGATTTTCCTTTTAACATAGAATTTGGAGAATTGAAGTGATTTACTAAATAACAATACAAACCAATGGTATTAAAATATTTAGATAACTTCAACTGAATTCAGATCCTTAGATAATTAAGTATTACTAAAATATCTAGATAATTTACATTTAATTAAAATATCTAGATAATGAAGGCAACAGATTTCCCCAGGGGGTTAAAGTATTCATATTTTACTTCTCACATCAAGTGTTATCTGGCACAATGTGGAAAGGTTAGGGTTCTCAAAGCAGTGTTATTAGCCAGAGTTCTGAGCCTGACTATCGGGGTTCACTGTGGACACCTTGGTAATCCTAATAGCATATGAGAGATTCGCTTTGAATATTGTTGGGAAAGGCAGATGTTATGGAGTTAATATGTCCCCTGGAATTTGAATGTTGGAACCTCAGTCCTGAAGGCAGCACTATTGGAAGATGAGACCCTTGGGAGGTGACTGGATCATGGGTTGAAGTACTCAACGGTTTTTTCAGGAATGACTTTATTGTAAAACGAGCTCTCTGGGGCATGTTTTCTGTGTCTCACCATGGAATACTATCCGCCATGTTATGCCTAGTGAGAAGATCCTCACCATGTGCTGGGGTTTGTCTCTGGCCCGGCAAGGTCTTGAGGCCTCACCTCAATAACAGGTGAAATCCCAGGACTTTCAGGGATTAAGTGAGAGATGGTCAGTGGCACCAGAGAAGGACTTTGGGAGCCTTCTTATAAAACAACAAGAGTTTTATTTACCTGTCCTGAAAGGAAGAACAGGAAAAAGCCAAGAGATATTATCGGCGCCTATGGTTCATGCTGGCCTTGACTCTTGCAGCTAGGTTTTATTATCCTCCTTTTCGCCTGGTGGGGGGAAGAATTGGAAAGCACTTGGGGTCTTGCTTGTAGCCTTCACCACTTCTGAGACCCTGGCCTGGACAGGGAGTCTTGTTTGAAGGTCTTGTTGATTATGGTCTTCAGTCTCAGAAGTAGGGTGTTTTGGTTCAATGTGATGGGGTCCAGATAACACGTGAAGGCAAGAGGTTTCTAGGGGTGGTCAGTGGCCGGCTTATATACATTCCAGGAGAGGGGTGGACTAGGGTATGGCCAATCATGGCAGGGCTCATGCCTAGGGCGGCTGTCACTAACAGTCATGCAAATAAAGGCTTGTAACTGTGCATTTTTGGTAGGTGGATAAGGCACAGGCTGAGCCAATCATGGGAGTCCCTTTACCAATCATGGGGGCCTGGGTGACCAATCAGAGTGGAAGTGGTCACTCCAGAACTGGAGTGGTCAGGGGCCACCTTGGGTTACACAAAGGGAAGGGTAGGAGTGAAGCACCAGGATATAGGACAAGAGTCACTTGTCCTAGAAGACAGAGGTCAGTCCTCCAAGTGGACCAGGTGGGCCCCTACCTTGGTGATACACTCTAGGATTCCCAACAACCACATTCTGAGGAGATGCCAGTCACATGATCTGGGACTTCCCAGCCTCCAGAATCATGAGCTAAATAAACCCCTGTTCATTACAAATGACTTTGTCTGTGGTAGTCTGTTATAGCAACAGAAATGAACTAAGGCAGCAGATAAGATAATATAAAAGAAAGGGCTTGAAGTCCTTCCAAACTCTTTCTAAATATTAGTTCCCATCCTCAGCCTCACTGAGAGTCACCACTACTATGCATTTAGACTGTCCTCCTAAATCATGTCCACCAGATAACACATCCCGGATGGATGCATGACACACCTCTAGATTGTTCCCATCAACCTGCACAACCAATGACCTTGTGTTTGCCAATTCTTGTGCACACTGAATTCAGCATGTGGACTTTCGGTGCAATGCCAAGCTTAATGAAGTTGTCTTCTTTTTTCAAATGCCTTTGGACACCTGAGGGCATAATGACTGGGCTAGGTTGTATGATAATGATAAAATGTGGCACAAACTGGATGGGCTGTAGCGTGAGTCAGGTTTGACATGAACTGATGAAATTTCTTGAAGTCTAATCTACTTCTTCTGCTCTCCTTTAAGAAAAGATGGAGCAATGGGAGGCTGCTGGCTTTTTGGCATTGACTCACAGGAATTAGATGTCTGGGAGACAACATTAATTTGTATTGCATGACTCACACTGAATAAAAACGAGTTTGCATTCAAGAATCATGCATTCCCAGTTAATTAATCGCCCTTGTAAATGTTGGGGTGGATTATTGGTTAGTCACACACATTTTTTGTTCCCAGAACGAAGGCAGGTGTGACACCCTGGCTCACTGTGTAATTTTTCATGCCTGAATCAGCCCTGTATGCTTCTGCCATTTTCTACACCCTTTTCCCTAGGCTCTGTCTAAATACTTAACTGTCTGAGTGTGTTATTATCAACTAAGACTACCCACAAGTATTTCAAAGTGATTTAGTTTTTGTTTCTCCATTACATGGATTGAAAATAACCTAATCCAATTCCCTTTGTTTTGAGATACATAACAAGAGATGTACTGAAAGACTAAGGAAGTTGCCTAAGATCACACTGTGATGACAGAGCTCATGAAATCTAACAAGATCTGGCCCTCAATAAGAAAGCTCAGAGCACTGTGGGCCAAAAGAAAATAGCAGATTTATGCACCTTATCTGCATGAGACAAACTCAAGTTTATCAGAAGAAAAGTTCCAGTTATAAGGTAATCTTTGTAATATTTGTTGAGTAGTAAGTTTGTAAATTGAAATTTTATAAAATATTATTGGAGTCCATGTCCAAAATGATTCAGAAATTTCTTCAAAAGTTTAGAATTCATTTAAAATCATTCTATTTATGCTTAAAAATAACTGGCATGTTAAAATGTCTCAATGTTATCCTGATGTTCCTTCAAAAAATAAAATAATTTATTATAACGCTACTTTCAGAGTGGGTAATTCTGCTTTACTGCCTTTATTGAACACAATTTTACAATAGATAACTAAATGAAATGGAAGGGTAGATGACTGATTATAAGAGGAAAACATATCAAAGACTTGGATCACTTAGCTTCTATACTCAGTTATTTATCCATACAGAACACTGTTAAGTAAAATGAAGGTTACTTGAGCACAGACTTTCTGGTATCACCACAGTGGATCTGATACTGGAGAAAGCTATCAAATGTCTAACAGGATGAAAGTGTGTACACTGTGGATACGCTGGAAAAAGAGATGATTCATAACTACAGGGAGATGAAATTAGATGGCATGAGATTTCATGTTGCGACCCAAAAAGATGTTTAAGTCAAAGTTTATGAATTTTCTATTTCTGAAATTTTACATTTAAACTTTTCAGACCACAGTTGACTGTGAAACTGAAACACAGATAGAGTTACTACTGTATTACATTTATACAAGGGGCAGCGTGTGGAAGCTACCATTTAAGGGGCAGGATGTTTTGGGGAAAATTGTGTCCCCCTAAAATATATGTGGAAATGCTGATCCCTGGTTCCTGTACATATGACCTTATTTGGAAACATTATCTTTGCACATGTAACCAAGACAAAATGAAGACTTTAATTTGGTCCTTGACCCAATATAACTGATGTCTTTGTGGATAGGGCCAATATAACTAATCCAATATAACTTTGTGGAAAGAGAAGCTGGAGACCCTCCCAGGAAGAGTGCCATGTGATGAGGGGACAGAGGTCAAAGTGACACCACATTAACTCACAAAATACCATGGCTACCTGGCCACCAGAAGAGCTCACAGTGAGACCTGGAGCACAGTCTCCCTTAAAGCCTCGCAGAGAAGCTGGCTCAGTCAAGCCCTTCATGTGGAACTTCGAGCCTCTACAGCTGTGGGAGAATAAATATGTTTCTCTTTTCCCAAGCCATGAAGTTTATGCCTCTTTGTACATCAGCCTTAGGAAACTAACACATATAGAAAGTGTAAGTAGTTGGGCTGTAATTGCTTTATTTATTTTTTTTAAAGAGAAGTAAATTATGCAAGCCCTTGAACTTTCGATTTCCAAAAGCATAATTTTCTGAGGTACTGAAATGCCATTTTCGAGTGGTTGGTTCGTAGAAGGTTGAGCAATAATCATTGACTTCTATGTGCAGTCAAGCTCTGAAGAATGCAAAGTTTTAGGAATTTATGGGTCAGAGATGAGGAGCAATGTTATTTGAGTCATTGGTCCTTTATGTGCTTGCAAAGGAGCAGTGAAAATATTAACTAGTGTTCTACCTATTCTTTCAAGAACACATGTTGAATAGTTATGAATACAAATTATTCCTTTCAAAACAATTCAATATTATTCTTAAAGGACACATTAAATTTAAATGACTTATGTTATTATGTTTTCATATTGCTGGACTATTTACGAACACACACATCTTACAAAGGAATTAACACTTCTAGAGAGTTCTGTCCTCTGGCATGTGGCCAACATCTTGACATACCTGCCTACCCTCTAGAGTTGGCCATCTTGGTTCCAGCTGAAGAATGACTGTGATTTGGACAGTCTATCTGAACAACTCCAATGATTTCAAATTTATAATTTCTTTCTAAGTTAGCATTCCCACCCATAAAATATTTTGTGAACATGTTGATCCTTTTAAATTCTGAGTCCCATTAAGGACAATGAATGCAGTATTTGTTTTTATCTGCAGCACTTGGGAGAGTTCGGGCACATGGTTGATGGTGAGATGAAAGTTCAACTTGAAAATGTCCACACTGATATCTATAGGTAAATGAAGGGATACTGGGAGGTTTTTTAAAAGACTTCCTTCTTCCTTTCTTTCTGCTTTCCTCTCTCCCTTCCTCCCACCTTTCCTTCCTTTCTCCCTCCCTGCCTTCCTTTCTTCCTTCCTTCCTTCTTTCCTTCCTTCCTCTCTTTCTTCCTTCCTCCCTCCCTTCTTATCTCCCTCCCTCTCTTCCTTCCTTCCCTCCCTGATGTCCTACTGTCTTTATCAATCACAGCTGCCACAATATTTGCTGAGCAACTGAGGGTTAGCATTATTGACTGAATCTTAATCTATTGATATTCAAAGTGAATTGAGAACGAACAAAAACTTGATTAAAGGTATCATTTCAATTCTGTATAGAAACGTTGATCATGATTTTGTATTAAAATGTAGAAGGCACTTGTGGTAGCAAATTTGGGTAGACATAAGCATTTCTGAATTTGTCATTTGCATGGATTATAGTAAAGAACCCCATGTCTATTTGCTAAAAGAAATCAAGATGCTGGGAAATATAAAACACTCAATAATGAGATTTTTGTCATTGTTTTCTCAGCACAAAATCACTTGCCATTTTACCATTAAGTTGTTTTTGTTGGAGTTCTTTATTTTATTATGTGAAAGGGTGTGTTATTGATACACAAATTATAGGCACAGAGTATAGGAAAAGATTGGTTATTCTTTGTCAAAAGAAGAGGTGATCAGATCTATTTCTAGTTTTTCAAATGACATTAATTTCTTGGTGTTGCTACATCAAGTGTAAGATTAGCTTAAGAAGCTTTAATCACAGGGGCATAGTAGCACATTTTTATAAAAGAGTTAAGAGCATATATCCAAAAGTCCCTAACATGTGGAAAGAGGAAGGTGTTTAGTGAAGATTAAAAACTATCTCATGGAACAGATTAAAGATCAAAGTTGAAGAAAATTCTTTCTTTGCTTTTCTTTTAAATGTCCTTCTTTTTAGAGTGTTAGCATTTGGACTGGTGATTCTTTCTCTGTCTTTGTCTCTTGTGCCCTCTCTCTCTCTCTCTCTCTCTCTCTCTCTCTCTTATATAATAGACTGATAGTTGAGAGTGTGAGAACAAAAGGACTCCAGAAAGCCATGGGCAATGATGGAGAAGCATCTGAAAAGCTAGCAAGTCAGTGAGTCAGGCAATGTCAGAATCCAACAGAGATGGAGGAGGCTTTGCCTGCTGCAGCTTTGGTGACAGAGACCCATGAGGAGGAGGGAGGAAGTCCTCATTGTCTCCACTGGGTCTAGGGATGCACCAGAGAGGTCTGCCATAGCTGTGCATGTAGAGGAGTTTTGATGTGATTTCTGCACATCTGTGACTCCAAACTGGTGAACAGATTCATAAAAATGGCTCAGAATGTGCCTGGGAATATAAAAGTCCAAGGAATTCGGACTCAAGTTGAATGACCAGCTCTGGGGAGACCCTGTTCAAAGGAATGCAGCAAGAGTTTATGGGCCTGCAATGTTAGTTTAGGTGAATTTGAAATGAAGATAAGAACATAAGACTCAGAATTGAATGAAACAGAGCAGGCAAGAGAAAATCACATTTATGTTGGGTGAAGTGCATATGCCTGTAATCACAATGAGTTAGGAGGCCAAGGCAGGAGGATTGAAAGTTCAAGGCCAGAGGCAGACTGGGACAGGCTATAGCTCAGTGATAGAGCACTTACAAAGCATGTGCAAGGTCCTGAGGTCAAAATACCATTGATGTCAAAAAAAGAAAAGAAACAAAAGGAAAGAAAAAAGAAGAGGAAAGAAAAGAAAAGAAAGAAAGAAAGAAAGAAAAAAATAAAATGAAAAGAGAGAAAACTGACTTTATGAAATAGCATTAGTTTAGATGTCAGAGACAGGAAAGTTCTTCCTTTTTCAAGATAAGTTGATTTTGTTTTCTTTGCGTATGAAGAAGCCGTGACTCCAAAACCTTACAAAATTTCCTCAAGGTCATAAAATAATCTGAAGTGATGTCTCCAGAGCTATTCCTTCTTCTACATTACTCTTCACCTTTCATTTCTTCTCACAAGATACGCCGCAGCCCCCATTCTGACTTTTTTATGGGAGAACCTGAAACATGGGCAAATTTCTCCTGGTAGCTCCACCCATTCCTCCTCTACTCAGGAAGGCACATTTGGAACCGTGAATGGAAATGCCTCCTCACTTTGGAAGATCATCTTGACTCTGCTCTAATACAAATAGCTCTGCCATCTCTTTAGCCTTACTTGGGACCACATAATGAACTAAGCGTCTTCCAGTGCTCTCTTTCAATCTTCACACCAGGCCAGGAAGGTGTGAGGACTAACCTTGGAGGTTTGGAAGAGGCCACAAGAAAGTTTAAATCCATATTTTCATTCCTCGCTCTTTGCCGCTGCTCAGTGCAGCTCCTCAGAAATACAGGGCCACAGTGGTCCCAAACCCATTATAGATGTGTGCATTTAATAAGTGTTTGCTGTGTACCTCAATAAATAGGTGAGATAACTTACCAAACACAAGTAAGCCACTTTCCATCTTTGGTGTCCTGACTGTCCTCAGTGGTCTTAACGACTAACATAAGCACAGGTATGGGGCAGGATTTGTGGGACCATGATCCCCAGAGACCTTGGGTTCAAGCCTATCTGGCTCACCTTAAACCCCTGTAAGGGACAGGCTGGGAGACCTGGCTCGCCTCTGATGAAAACGGTCTTTTAGAGCTTGAAGACAACTCCCTTGGCCTAGAGGTGAGAAGCCAAAATGGTGCTCCCCGGACATGTGCTGGGCGTGGCCCCCGCCAAATCCTCCCAATGATGTTCCTTCCCATTGGCTAGTAGTATGACCTGATGCTCTGTGCAAGCAACTGCTTAAAAGACTGTCTGTTGGAAGTAAAGCTGACTCACCTCCCTGAAGGTGTCCTGAAGTGTTTGTGTCTCCCTATGGTCTCACCCACAATGGGTTCTCGGGATCCCATCTCCCTCGGTGGCCACCAAGTGGGGAGATCCCCACACACAAGTGAGTCACAAAACCATAGGTGGGAAATTTTTCCTGGCTCATTGCTCTGTGTGGCAGATGCTTTCCTGGAGAGAGAAAGGGAGGGGAAAACAGACCTGTGAGACCAGGAGGAGGTGCCATTGGGAGATGATGTTCTGCCTAGGCAGATGGAATGGGACAGCTGGAAGAGTTCTCACCATGTTTCAAGATGCTGACAACTGTGCATGTGGTCCCGGCCTGAGAAGGCTCTTACTCCAGTGTGAGAAAGAAGGACCAATGAGAAAAGGGGTTGCATCATATTTTATATGAGTGCAATGGTGATCCCATGACAAGAAGAACCATGACAAGTTAGGTACGAGAAGGAGAACCAAGGTGCCAGCTTGGCTTATGGGTGGGATGGCCAGACTTAACAAACAAAAATATAGGCAACCCAGTTATATTAGAATATCATATAAATACTGCTTTTTTAATATAAATCTATCCAAACATCACATAAGACATATTTTTTAAAAAATCACTTGTTTATCTGATATTTAAATTTAACTGTGAATCCTATTTTTATCTATTCATAAGTTACCTGAGTCCAATGATTTTACTAATAGGATTGTCAGGGATTTTCATGTCTAATTTTATAGTCCAAGGACTTCACGTTTAATGATCTTTGTTTGTTTTTTTATTTGTTGTGAGACAAGGTCTCCCGGTGTGTCCCAAGCTGGCTCAAACCAATGATCTTCACGTTTTAGACTTTGGAGTGCTGGGATCCCAGGAGTACACCACCACACCCAGCCTTTAATACATCTTTTAAAAAGTTATGATGCCCTTGGGTTCCATTTCTGTTTAAACAGAAATGGAACCCAAGGACATATAGAAAAATACTATATAGTAAAAGATAGAGAAGACTTGGATGGGAAACTTAGATAGGAAGGGGGGAGGGGGAAACATAGAGGAGGGTAAGGGGTAACCTATATGAATAATGCTTATCAAATCGCATATATGAAAATTGTCACAACGAAAAGCATGTCAAAATGAATCACAATATGATGTACATTAAAAATTTCTAATAAAAAAAAGTTATGATGCGTGCTCCTACAGAATCTGTCTGATACAGGTTTATTGTAATATGGAAGGCCATAAAAACCACGTTCTCAAGTGAGAAGTAAGGCTTGCTCAAGATATTTCTAAAAATACTAAAACCTTTTCTCACCCAGGGGTAGAAGATGGGATTTACCGAGGTATTTTTGTGCACCATCACGTATGTGAAGCATGGAGGGAGAGTCACAACCGAGTGAGTTCCAAATCCTTTGCCAGCCCAGAGACTGACTCAGAACATTAAAAGGCGGCCGGAGAGGCACTCTGTTCCTTACCTTAAAGAATTCTGCCTGAACGCCTCTTAGGACAGAACAAGGTCAGTAATTTTCCTCCTAGAGTGTCTATTGCCTCATGTTTCACTAAGCCTGCTTTTACAGATGACATAATTAAGTGGTTCACAATGGTTAAGTGACTTTCCTGAGATTATACCCTGAGTCATGGGCTGTTCAGGGAGCAGCTCTTAGAGCTTCGAATTTTAGTTCCCACCGTGGTGCATAGGGCTTTGCTTCCGTCTTCACTCAGCTTTAAAATGCATGTGGCTGATGTGGGGACACAGGAGCATCATCAGTGACATAATACTGTGTGGAAAATGCACTCTGGGGGCCTCCTCAAATCTTTTTCTTTTTCTCTTCTTTTTTTTTTTTTTTTGCGGTACTGGGGTTGAACCCAGGGCCTCACACCTGCATGCCCTGCAAGTGCTGGACCACTGAGCTGCACCCCCAGCCCAGATTTTTACTTTATTTGAGACAGGGTCTCACTAAGTTATGCAGACTGCCACTGTTCTCGAACTTGTGATCCTCCTGCCTCTGCCCCCCGAGGCCCTGGGATTATAGGCGTGCACCACTGTGCCTGGCTCCCTCCTCAAATCTTAGATACAGAACGATACAGGTTCATCTTTCCATGCCATAATACACAGATACCTTTCACCAAGAGCTAAAGACAAAGGTGCTGGTGTTTCTGTGTCTCCACTGGAAGATGGATGCTTACTTGAAAAATTGATCTTTTTTATTCCGTTTGCATATTTACCCCATCTTAAAGGGAAACTCCAAATTGAATAAACTGATATGGATGGCTTTCAAAAATCTACACGTATTTTATGAAGTTTTTAGTCTTCTTAGGCATGTTTCTCATGTTAAGTCAATAAGCCTCATCCTACAGCTTAGGAGAGAAACTCTGGTACAGTAATGTTGCTGTTGTTAGGTGTCATTGAGTTGGGTCCAATTCACAGCAACCCCATGTTGCTGTGAACACTGGGTGATAGAACCCCGTGTTGCACAGAACAAAATACTTGCGACTGTGTGCCATGCCCGGCACTATGTCAGTGCTTCACTGCTATTCATAGGCTTTTCAACGGCAGGTTGTTTTGAGAGTAGGCTGCCAGGTCCTCCTGTTTTGTTTTGTTTGTTTGTTTGTTTTTTGGTTTTGTTTTTGGTTTTGGTTTTTGGTGCTGAGGATCAAACCCAGGGCCTCAGAATATGCAGAGCAAGAGATCTACCAACTGAGCTAAACCCCAGCTTGTAACAGTAATAAATGACCTCAAATGTCATCTTTTTAAAAAAAATGCATATCCTTGTTTTCTTCCCTAGGAAATGAATTGCACAATACTTTCAATAATTATTTTTCAGCAATTTAAAAGGGAATTTCTGGCACATTTTATTTCACAGTTTATGTTTAACATATAACTTGCCTTATTTTCCAGTTTTTATTTTCTTTACCTTTTCAAAACGAAGCTGTCTCAGGCCCAGAGAGAGTCCCCTGTGTATTTCCTCAGCTCTCAGCAGGATCCTACAGGCAGAGGAACCAGGCCATTCCAAAGGCCACCCTCTGGCTCCAGGACCTGAGCTCCCTCTCTGTAAGTCCCTGCCCACGGGTTCAGTAGTGTAGCCTTTCAAAAGGGCCCTGTACTAATCACAGGGAGAAAGAGTGAGCAAACTCTTTTCCCAAAGGAGAAGCATGCATTCATTATCTGCATTTACTCCCTTTTCTAATATGTCGCAAGGCAAACATGCAACACGTACCATGAAAAAAGAAATTGGAGCACCGAATAAGGTCACTGCTAGCTTGAAAGAACTCGAGCAACCCTGAGGTGCAAAGGCCCTGGGGTGAGCCCTCAGGGTGAGCTGCCTGCTTCTCAAGAAAACCAGGGACAGCAGGGTCGCAGAGGCCTGCCTGCAGATGCGACCTGGCAGGAGCCACCCAGGCCAGGCTCCCTAATTCCTCTCCTCTTAATGGAGCTAATTAGGTTGAGTCCAGAGCAGTGTGGCCATCAAGTCCCTGATTAGCAGGATGACTCTGAAGGCAAGGCCATTAGTCTGGCAATTCTGGAAGCCAGATGGCTACAGATGCAGCTCACACACGGGCCAGGAGAAAGGAACCTCAGCAAGGGACGCTCTCCTGCCAAGTCCTGCCATGGCTTCACGGGCACATCAAGGGCACCAATTTATGCTGTAGCAGCACGGGTCCTTGGTACGAACCTGTTTCATCCCATGCCCACTTGTGTCTCGCTGCTCTTCCTGGGGACCTGGGAGGAAAGCAGGGGACACAGTGGCTGAGGAGCACTGGGATCTGAGGTCGGGAGGGAAGTCCTTTGAGAACCCGGCTTCCTTCTCCCTGGCTGTGACCATCCGGCTTGTCCTCTGGAAGCCACTTCTGCTGTATGTGGGTCTTCGCATTTCCAAGCTGTGCTCTCTCTTCCTAGTCCACGGGCTCTGGTCCATGGGGTCTCAGCACTGTGACTCCGGACAAAGAAGAAAGAAGAGACTATTGATTCCTTAAGTGTACCCATGTTTTCTCTTCGCCGTCCGTTATTCTTACCCTTCTCTATTCTTCCTACATTCTGTTCTTCCTTATTTATTTCCTGTTTCTATTCTGTTCACTTTATACTGTGAGGAGCCCCAACAGAGACCTAGAGGTGAACATTTGTAGCTTTCTGGTAATATATCTAATAGGATATTCCATTGTTGGCTCGAAAGAGCTGTGCCCAAAATGTATATTTAGTTTTATATCATGAATAACCTGACTCTTTCAAACTTGACCTGGATAAAGATATGGACCAATCTAATGACAGAAAATATATTTTGTCCATAGTTCTATAGTCATATATATATGTGTGTGTGTATATATATACACATATATATACACATACATATACATATATATTCACATATATGTATATGTATACATATATACATATGTATACATATATGTGTATATATACATACATATACATATATGTGTGTATATATACATACATACATATATATATGAATATATATACATATGTGTGTGTGTGTATATATATATTTTTTATTTTTTATTTATTTATTTATTTTTTGTGGTATGGGAGGTTGAACCCAGGGCCTCAGCTTGCATGCTCTGCAAGTGCTGGACCACTGAGCTGCACTCTCATCCCATTTTTTTTACTTGTTTTTGAGACAGGGTCTCCCTAAGTTACGCAGACTGCCTCTGGTCTCAAACTTGTGATCCTCCTGCCTCCATCCCCAGAGCTGCTGGGATTACAGGTGTGTGCCACCACGCTCAGCCCTATCATCATATTTTTAGCTTAACAATTTTAATCTAAGTTAGGTAAAATTTTGGTGGAGGAAAAAAAAATACAATGACACAATGCAATCTCACCATTAATTTTTTATATTTTAACTTCTTCTCGTCATAAGAGTAACATTGGGGATAATATTAGCATACAAAAAGCTAGAAATGAGAAAGTGAAATCCCCATTACCCTATTTACTCTAGGGCACACAGATGCGTATATTTATCTGCATGTGTGTGTGCACATGTGTGCACACGTGTGTGCAGGTGGACACACACACACATACAGCTGAGGTTGGCTGGGGTCCTTGGCAGAGCCTACTGGCAAAGACACCAAAGCTCGTCACCTTCTCATTTCTTTCTTTTCTTTTCTTGTCTGTCTGTCTGTCTGTCTGTCTGTCTTTCTTTCTTTCTTTCTTTCTTTCTTTCTTTCTTTCTTTCTTTCTTTTTTTCAGTACTGGGGGTTGAACCCAGGGCTTCGTGCTTGCATGCTCTACAAGTGCTGGACCACTGAGCTGTGCCCCCAGCCCATTTTTTTTAAACATTTTGAGACAGGGTCTCTCTAAGTTACTCAGACTGCCTCTGGTCTCGAACTTGCTATCATCCTGCCTCCACCTCCCGAGCCGCTGTGATTATAGGCATGCGCCACCGTGCCTGGCGGGCCCCATTTCTTTCTTTACAGCTGCACCACACATCGTCCTGTGGCCCCCAACTGAGTACTGGGTAACAACAGGAGAGCAGCCGTGGTAGAGGGGAGTCCCAGGCCTGTCCCATGCAACAGCGCGGCTCAGTTCTTGACTCTGCCCTGCCCCCTTATTGCTGGCTCGGTATTATTGCCCAGAGTAACCTAGAAGACGACCTTGTTGAGGGTGATAGAATTTCTATCATAATGGCCTCAGAAATGACTGTATGAAGGGCAGCCTCTTAACAATGACACTTCACACGCTGAGAGATAACGTTCCATTTGGGAAAGTCTTCAGACATTTTTATTTGCTATAGCAGCTGAGCCTGCAGCTGTAGCCCTGTGGCATCCGATCCCATCAGATCTCGGAAGCTAAGCAGGGTAGGGCCTGGTTAGTACCTGGATGGGAGACCGCCTGGGAACACCAGAAGCTGTAGGCTTGGGAGAAGGACCTGGCAACCCCCTCCCAAAAATCAATCTGGTATTGAAAACCCTATGAACAGCAGAGAAGCACTGACAATAGTGTTTCCCCTGTTGTACAGAAGCTCGCTATGAGTCGGACACTGACTCGACAGCACCTAATAACAACAATAATAGCAGCTGATGTAACTTTAACTAATATAGGTCAGATTTTCTTATTTTTATCTAGAT
>VMDO01038219.1:0-13679 GCA_007922755.1 Pedetes capensis
AGGCAGGCAGGCAGGCAGGCAGGCAGGCAGGCAGGCAATGAGGAATAAAGGGAGAGAACTTTAGCAGAGACAAGAGGGATATTCAGGGCTTTCTTACTCTTCAGGATATTGCCACCAAGGAAGACAATGATGGAGATTATAAAGGAGCTAGTGAAAAATACTCTTGTTTCTTTAATCTGCCTATGAACTTATTTTAAAATTAGACATAAGAATCAGCATGTGAACACAAAAATCATTTTTATAACCGATAGGCTGATGTAGTAGATACATGCATAGGAAGATGTACTGTATACCCAAAAGAAAGTGGGTTTCCTATCCCAAATATTAGAATTAGACTGATTTAAACAGGTATTAACAACCAAGACTGGAAATCTACATAGCTCCTTATGTGAAGACCCAACTTTGCAAAAATTAAAAGAATCAAAGAGGAAACCAAAGCTCATGCTTCTTACAGGTATTTTATTTCCCAAGAGAAAGGACTTAACCTAAAACACCAAGCAAAATGCAGTACAGCTGTTCTTACTTCCAAAGGTGGTAGAGAAAGAAGTGAAGTCTCTTTAGAGAAAATATCCTGTAAGTAAAAGTCAGAGATTGAAGATTAAGCCTCTTTCCTAAATGGTTTTTCCTTTTGTCTGGGTTGGGTGGACGATGCTACCAGAAACATAATCAGATTTTTATAGGGAAATCAGAGCACACTAATGAGCCCAGAATCATCCCAGCTCTTCTGTCTATCCATGGAAAATACCAAAACTCAGAAAAAAGAGAGAGAGAAGTGATATCTTAGGGACGGAAAGGCAAAATAGTGCCAGATAAGAACGATATCAAAAGGACATCTCTCACATTTCATCAGAGCAAATAAAAAGCTAGAATAAAAATGTCTGTATCTAAGAGATAAATGGAAAGTAATGGCATGGCAATTCTGGAAAAATACTATCATGACATATGGAAGAATGAGTGAATAAGGGAAGAAAGGCAACAAATGCGATTTTTCAAAGGGAAATAAAGAACTCAATGTGGAAGAAAATATCACCTAAGAAATAAAAGTAGCACTATATATGCTCTACAAAGGCCTATAAAAATCAACATGTTGAAAAAATTACTTGAAATTGAGATAATTTAAAAAATCAGAATCAGATAAAAATATTGTAAATTTAGGAAAACAAATGTAGAAATAATGCCATTACAAATATATTCCTTAAGTTAAAAATTGGGAACAGAAAATACATGGATGAATAAGAAAAAAATGACAATCATCATTTAAAAAAAGAAAACACAAATGGAAACAACCAGTGAGAAGGTAAAAATTATTTAGGATAGACAGAAATGATGCAGTCTGAAGATAGCTATGGTTGCTAGATAACAACAGCATCATATGAAGCATAAAAATATTCAGAAATGGAACACAGGAAAGTAGATGTAAAATATGGGAAGAAATAACCTGGGAAGTTGAAAAGATATATCTCATAGGAACAAACTGATAATAGCATTGAAATAAATCATGGTTAACCTATTGAACTAAAATGACCAAGGAAGAATTTTGTCACACAAGAGGGAAAAAAATAAATATAGATTGATGTCAAAATTCACCACAGCATCAATAAATGCCAAAAGAAATTGAGTAAATTCTAAAAAATTTATGGAGAGAATCCAGGCTTGTGGCACATGCCTGTAACCCCAGCAACTTTGGAGGCTGAGGCAGAAGGATATTGAGTTGAAGGCCAGAGACAGCCTATAGAACTTGGTGAAACCCTGTCTCAAGATAAAAATAAAAAAGGTGCTAGGTGTGCAACTCAGTGGTAGAGCACTTGCCTAGCATGCACAAAGCCTTAGGTTCAACCATCCAGTACTGTATATATATATATATATATATATATATATATATATATATATATATGCACACACACACACACCTATTTATTTCAAGAAGAGACAGTTAGACAGTTTTACTCAGCATCATAGCTGGACAAATGCTCTTTCAAGTTAGATACCAAAATGTAAATGCTGAAGACATAACTAGATCAGGAATAAACACTAAAGGAATTCTAAATTATAGAAATCTAATGAATGAGGAAATAAATTATAATCACCAAATGTTAACATGGATAAAACTGGGTAGTATAATTTTGAATATGTTGAAACATTATTTTATCCTGATCTATACTCTGAATGTATTTAAGATGAACATGATTTTAATCAAAATTATGAAGTCTATATTTTTCAAACACAAATACTGTGTTTCCATTTTTAAAAGTTTAAATTAATTTATAGGTACAGAAATATTTCAGCATATTGCTGGGTCTGGGAGTTGAGAATTGTCTGCAAAAAGCATGGGAGAACTATTTGATGATGGAAATTTCTATGTCTTCACTGTGGCCACAGAGGTGCACAGGTTTATCGAAGCTCGTATATATAAAACTTTTCTTAACACAGAGAATTGTATTGTATGTAAATCATCCATAGCATTCTGATAATTATTCACATATATAAACACACATACTTTGTACCTAGGGCTTACGATTATGATTGTTTTCCTGTTAAATACAATAAAACAATAAATTTTTGATCTTAGAATTCAGAAAAGAGTTTAAACAAAAGCTTCAAAATACTTTAAAATAACTGCTTGTCTTGAGATCCACAATGATTACTATAAGAGGCTGGTCTCTCCATTTCTTCATTTCAAACCTTTGTATATATGTCCTCATCTTTCCAGTGTTTATACAATTTTCAGAAATAATATCCAAAATTTTTTTTTCTCCTTTAGAGGACAGAAAAGATCTCTGTTTTCTAAATTCATTCAGAGCCTAGTGCCTTGGTGCACACCTGTTATCCCAGCAACTTGGGAGGCTGAGGCATAAATTCACCAGTTTGAGGTCAAAGGCAGCCAGCACAATTTAGGGAGACTGTCATAAAATAGAAAATGAAGTAGGGGCTGAGGTGCAATTCAGTGGTAAAGCATTTGCCTAACACATATAAGCCCACGGGTTCAACACCTAAGTATAGAAAAAAGTAATACACTCATGACTCATTCCTTCATATCTTCATTTTGATATAGAGGCACTTTTTTCACTTCATCAGCATTTTGTTCTGTAACTGAGGATGAGTTCTGAGATTTACATCAAGCCCGAATTTATGCATTGTGGACCAAATGTTGCAGAGAGTTGACATAATGGTTTCATAATCCAGAGATGCCTGCAGCTGTAGCCCTGTGTCATCCAATCGCGTCAGATCCCGGAAGCTGAGCAGGGTCAGGCCTGGTTAGTACCTGGATGGGAGATGGCCTGGGAACACCAGAAGCTGTAAGCTTGGGAGAAGGACCTGGCAACCCCCTCCCAAAAATCAATCTGCCATTGAAAACCCTAGGAACAGCAGAGAAGCACTGACAACAGTGTTTCCCCTGTTGTACAGAGGATCGCTATGAGTCGGATACCGACTCGACGGTACCTAACAACAACAACAACAATCCAGAGATGGATGCAATTTTCTCTCTCATTTCTGTTACAAAACAGTATCCAGGTATCATTTCAACCACATATCAAATTAAAACTATTTTCCAAGTAGAACTATTTAATTGCTGATAAAAGTACAGCAATTTGTCTGGAACCATTAGGTTTTACATAATTGATCAAAATACTGCCAATATACTGATATGAATTTGCTTTTCTTTTAAAATTTGGCAGGTATAACTTTTGCTCCAGGACTAAATCACAGGATTAAAACACATTAAAAATCCTGTTCTTGGGCTGGTGATGCAGCCGTGGTAGGGTACTTGCCTAGCATGTACAAGACCCCGTTTTAATCCCCAGCATACACAAAAAAATCTTGTTCTTCCTCCTACGTGGTCTTCCATCACTTAGTACCATTGATTTCTGAAACAGTAATTTCATTATAGTATCATTATAATTATAGATTGAACTGTACAATTAAATTAAATTAAACTTTCCTGAGGGGCTGGGATTTAGCTCAGTTGGTAGAGCGCTGCGCTGCAGTCTCTGAGGTCCCGAGTTCAATTCCCAGCACCGCAAAATTGGGAGAAGGACCTGGCAATCCACTCCCAAGGCAATCCCAAAAGAGTCAGTCATTGAAAACCCCTATGAGGGTCTCTATGAGTAGGATACCGACTCGACGGCACCTAACAACAGCAACAAACTTTCCTGAAAGACTAGTCATTCAAAAGTTTTCTCTGTTCCCATATTATATACCTTACAAAACATATCTAGAGTTTTGCTGAGTCCAAAGTGACAGATAGTAGTTGGAAAAAAAAACAATGGAGGTAAAAACAGCAGATATTAAAAGATTGTTTCCAATTGCATATCAGAATTAAACTAGTTTCCATTTTGAACTGGACTCTTTCTTATCTTTCAAAATCAAATTTTGTTGTCTCTAATACCAATACAATATTCATTTACTCTCCTGGTCTTTTCTTAAAAGCAATGGGACATTCATTAATAGAAAATATACGATTAAAATATTTTGTCTCGCATTTTACTCTAACAGTATTTGTTTCATATTTAGAAAGCTATTTTTAAAATCCAATAGTTTTCTGTTTCAAAATTCTAAGTAGACATAGAAGTTCACAACTGTAGTTGTGATACAGGCAGTTTTTCTGCTTTAAAAATGAATCACAAATACATATTCATCTCATTAGGAGGAAAATGAATAGTGCCATTTTTTAATTTGATGTCTCAGGTATTATAAATGCTATTTTTTGAAGGAACATTTTTTACATACGTTTCACCCCTAATATTTCTTTATTTTTAAAACATGATTTAAAAACTATTTAAAGTACTAATATTTACTGTAATTTAATATCAAGCAACATTCTTAATTATCATTTAACTTTGCTAAGCAATTATTGAATGTGTTGATTTTTTAGAATGATTCAACATGGGATTTTCTAAGGTCCCGATCTGAAAACTACAAAAATTTAAGTTATATGAGTAGCAGACCTTCAAACTGAGTAAAGGAATATATCTTGCTCTTCAATCTTGATGACATTTTATAATTGTCTCTTGGCTTCTGGAGTGAAATCAGCACAGGGAGATGGGAATCATCTGTCAAAATGTATGAAGAATTGCTAGAAGTTATTTTTTTAAAGGCCAATATAAAGTTCTAGGACTTGGTCAATAAAATAGATCCAGCTGTTACATGAACTCACACACTGTTATATGTTTTATTTAATAAATCAATATTTGTCAAAAAAAGTCTTAATAATTTACATTACTACCATTTCAAATGAATATTTATAAGGAATATAGATTATAAGCTTTACTTTTCCTCTACAGTAAAGTTGACCTTTTCTGCAATTGTGGGACATATTTATTTTAAAAATTTGAAAATCTCTTTTTCTTATTTCATTCATGTTTCAGGAAAAAGTGCAGTAGATCTCTTTAGAAAATACTTCAGAGTAATTCATCACCATATATTTCCTAGTCAGGAAAGAAGGGGCTAGAAGATTCAGACTAACCCCTATCACCTCCATAATTATTACTACTCACCTTTTCCTAATCAGTTGTGTACAGATCCTTGTAATTTGGCTTAGAAGAGTCAAAAGGAATGGGCAAATTTTTGGTCATCTAGTTAATTTGAACAGATGTATCTTCAGGCTTCTAAGCATTCTGCTATTTGTGGGATAGTCTCATTTTTTATGGAGATGTATTTCCTGGCCAGAGGTGACTAAGCTGTGTATTATTGTCTTAAATGAACTGGTGTTAGTCATTCACTACCTTTTTCTCACTTACCATTTATGTTATCAGAACAAGTATGCTTTGTAAACCTCATCCAACTTTTGTTTTATTTTTGGATGTGCTTTAAAAAGCAAAATTCTTGGCTGAAAAGCCCTTAGAATAAGGATGTATTTTGAAACTTTTTATAGAGAGAACATCTATATAGAACTATTTAAGCATTTAAGATGAGATCACTAAAATTTCCATTTTAACAAATTTTTCCAAATAATTTAGCATTTTGAACCAAAAAATGGGTTAAAATAAACATTTTCAAGGAAAAATAGAAATAAGAAATACGAATACTGGCTTAAATATAGAGAAAGAGAAGCTTCTATAATAGAACAACTTGTCCTGAAAATATCAAAGTCTCATTACTCACTAACTCATCTTTCATTACTATAAATATGAATATTTTCCATCTCTGGCATTTTCTACCAATATTGGTTTTCATATGAGAAGATTCTGATCTGGGATGGGATGTAGTTCAGTGGTAGAGTAACTGCCTAGCATGCACAGGGCCCTAGATTCAATTACTACTACTACTACTACTACTACTACTACTACTAATAATAATAATAATAATAATAATAATAATAGAAGTAAAAATAAAAATGATTATATCTGAGGACTATATTGCCATGCTTTCTTCATTGAATCAACATTAGCTAAAATTACCTTACTTATCTTTTTACTGTTTGCTTTGCCTCTCTCAGTAGACTAAAATGTCCACAAGTATAAGAACATTCTCAGCCAGGTGCCATGATGCACGCCTGTAATCCCAGAGAACTGGGAGGCAGAAGCAGGAGGATCTCAAGTTCGAGACCAGAGGCAGTCTGTGTAATATAACGAGACCCTGTCTCAAAAAGTAAAAAAAAAAATGGGCTGGGGGTGCAGCTCAGTGGTACAGCACTTACAAAGCATGCAAGCTCGAGGCCCTGGGTTCAACCCCCAGTACCTCAAAAAGAAAAAAGAAAAAAGAACATTCTCTATCTTATTTTCTATGATCTCCAATGCAACAACAGAACTTGATAAATATTTGCTTTATGATAGGATAAATAATTACAACTTGATTCAAAGGTGATACAATTTAAAGAATAGTTTAATCAAACTCCCATCAGAATAAAATTCTGTATGACAGGAGATGGTTCCCAGACAAGGATTATTCTTACTCAAGTTTTGTAATTATTTTGAGCACTATATATGTATATACATATGTGTGCATATCTATAACTGGTGGCATGCCCTAACAGGAACATAACCAGTGACATTGGGTAGCTAAAATCCCTATCTTTTTAAAGGATATATAGGTATTTATTTCTTTTTGTTGCAAGGGGATTTATGTTTTAGTTTAAACCTTTCTTAAAATATTTCATCTGTCTTGGTTCCAAAGTATGTGTGCGCATATATATATATATATATATATATATATATATATATGCACATTTTATAAACAGAATTGGTGTGTGCATGGCAAACATAAATACATTGCTCCAGTCTGCTGTTAGATACATACATCCCAAGTGTGTGTGTATATGTGTGTATGTGTATGTAAAGGCTATAAAATGGCAAAATTTTAATGAGAAAAGCTGAGATATAGTGCAAAACATCTGATCCCTGGCAAGTTTCCTCAAATAAAACATTCTACCCTCTTATAATTAGTCTTTTCACCCAGAATCCACACTTCCTCTCTATTCAATAATTTTTACAGATCTGTTGATCCCTCGCCTTTAGTTTTTTCTTGTCTTGAATGCTTTTTCAGTCACAAAACTTGCATAAAACAAATGGCATAATAAAAACTGAAAATGTTTTTTTGGAGTTTTTTTCTTGAGTTCTTTATAAATTCTAGTAATTAGACCTTTGTCTGATGCATAGAATGGGAAGAATTTTTCCAATTCAGTGGGGGTTTCCTTAAAAAAACTCCCCAAAAAACCAAATACCCAATACACAAATGGGCAAAGGAACTGAGTAGACAGTTCTCAGATGAAGAGGTCCGTAAAGCCATGAAACATATGAAAAAATGCTCAATATCTCTAGCCATTCGGGAAATGCAAATCAAAACAACTCTGAGATTTCACCTTACACCAGTAAGAATGGCCAAGATCAATAAGACAAATAACAACAAATGCTGGTGAGGTTGCGGGGAAAAGGGAACACTCTGACATTGTTGGTGGAGCTGTAAATTGGTCCAACCACTGTGGAAATCAATATGGAGGCATCTTAAAAAACTGTAAATAGATCTACCATTTGACCAAGCTATAACACAATTGGGAATTTACCCAATGGGAGAGGTGTCATCATACCACAGAGAAACCTGCATCTCCATGTTCAATGCAGCACTTTTCACGATAGCAAGGATATGGAATCAACCAAAGTGCCCATCAACAGAAGAATGGATTAAAAAAACTATGGTACATATACACAATAGAATACTACTCAGCAATCAAAAAAAAAAATGAAATAAGGCCATTTAAAGCAAAATGGATGGAATTAAGAGAAAATTATTTTAAGTGAATGAACACAAGCTCAGAAAGAGAAATACCACATGTTCTCACTCATATGTGGGAGCTGAATCAAAATTATAAGAAGGAAAAAATCCTATACAAAGGACAGATCATAATAAAAGAAAACAAAGCTAAGAATGGTGTTATTATAGAAGGTCTAGAAAATGCATGTAATAGTTCTGACAAGGTAAAAAGAAAGTTCACTGCAGGAAAAGTTTCTATCTTAAACAGAACTGGAATCCAAGGATATATAGGAAAATGTTACCATAAAAAGACAAGTAAATGGTAGAGAAGTTTTTGATGGGGGGGTGGGATGGGGGGAAGCATACAAGAGGGTAAGGGGGAACCTGTATGAATAATGTAAAACAAAATGCATATATGGAAATTGACAATGAAAAGCATGTCAGAATGAATCACATTAAGGTGTATATTAAAAATTTCCAATTAAAAAAAACCTGAAAAATGTGAAGACCATTTAAAAGGGAAAGTGTTTTCCAAAGTGATACACACAAGGTGCCCAGTGCATATGCAAGCACCCTTAGCTGTGGTGAAATTCCACAACCCCTAGACTTTAGAGGGCAAAGTTCGGTGCTATTACCAGAACTCAGAAAGTTATATGTATGAAGAGGGCAGCCTGATCACAGCCATGGCCTTAGGGGTTTTGGCCAACTGGCTGCAACCTAACAATCAGGGAGCATGAGAGTAAATGTCCTATCTCCCTTCTCCAAACCTCTAGTCAACTCCTGCTGGTTCCCCAACATCCATTGGCCAATGAGGCAGCCTATCAGTTATCACCCCTCCGCCCCCTCAACAAGAAGGACTCAGCTAGCTGGGAAAGAGTAAATTTAAAGATGCAAAAGGTAAACATACAACACATTTTGCAACCTGGCCCCTCTAAAGTTTATGACTCACCTCTAAGTTATTGGAAGTGATGCCTAAGTCAGGCAGAAGTTTTGCTATTTAGGTCCTACTTGAGATACCCTCATCCTCTGAATACTACCTATTCATGGGATTTTGCTTCTCTGCATTCTCACCTTCCACTGTCTAGATCTTCATTGCTTCCTCCTGATAGGTTTTGCCATTTCTGCCAAAACGTATGCTAACTCAACCCAGAAAGAATGACTAATCAAAAATGCAGTAAATTGTAAATTGCTTCCACCTTTTCTCTTTTTACCCACTCTTCAGAGAAGTAATCTATTACTTTTGCTCCTACTTTCTTAATGTTGCCTCTCTTCTACACTTTACCAATCTAATGTCTATTAATTAAACCTTCAAACATCCACTAAAATTAGTTTACCTTCAGCCTACCTCTAAACAAACTATGTTGTTGTTGTTGTTGTTAGATGCCATTGAGTTGTATCCCACTCATAGTGACCCTCAGAGAGTTTTCAATGGCTGTTTTCGGGATTGCCTTGGGAGTGGATTGCCAGATTCTTCTCCCACATTTGCGGTGCTGGGAATTGAACTCAGGACCTCAGAGACTGCAGAGCAGCACTCTACCAACTGAACTAAATCCCAGCAAAAACAAACTATAGAATCCCAGCTTTTCATCCATGTGTATGTATATGTACATGCTCGTACATATGTTTGTGTACTGCAATCTTCAGGTTTTCTCTCCAGCTTCCTCACTTACGATTTCCGGCTTTGTGCTATGTTTCAATTTTACTCTGGCTTGACAGTTTTTGGTCTTCCCCTCTATTCCCTAATTTGTGGTCTAACACAACAATGAATAACTTTGTTCTTGTTTTTAGATGCTATTGAGTCAGGTCCAACTCATAGAGATCCCATGTACAAAGAACGAAACTCTCCCCAAAACTGTGCTATGCCTGGCACTATGTCAGTGCTTCTCTGCTATTCATAGAGTTTTCTATTGCTGACTGTTTCAGGAGTAGGTTGCCAGGTCCTTCATTTTTGGGGTGTTGGAGATCAAACACGGGGCCTAATAGAGTGCAGGATAGCACTCTACCAACTGAGCTAAATCCCAGCCCCATGAATAACTTTATTAATCATTTTATAAAGGAAAATCTATTTTTAACTGACTAATTATTTTCTCTAACTTGACTGGCTCTCAAGCCTGTTTTATTTATCTCAAATTACATATGGGCTATCTTTTTATTGAGGCTGGAGTTTAGCTCCACACTTTCTGAGGACCTGGATTCAATCCCTAACACCACCCAAATGGGAGGAAAATGTGGCTGTCCACCCCTTAAAAAAACAATCCCCAAACAATCAGCCATCAAAATCCCTCTGAGGGTCACTATGAGTCGAATACAACTCAATGGCACCTAACAATAATATCTTTCTAGTATTATGGAAGAAAAATATTATGTCATTATTCTCATTTATTAGCCAGTTTGTAGCCAAGTACTATTACAGTTTCTTTTGTGCTGAGACAGGTCAGAGGGATCCAACTCTCCCTAAGGGTATTTGGCACTGTTAAGTACTGTCAAGAATATTAATTTCATGATAGGTTTATATCATAAGCATCCTTTAATATTTTGTTCTTTAAATAAAGGGGCCTGTTAGGACAAGCAGCAAGCCATTTGGCTATTTGACTGACAGCTGACATACCCTTCTCGTGCCTTGCTGCCTTGAGTGGGAACCTATTAATCAAGCAGCTTCTTCTCTGATGACCAGCATGATGCCATGATGACAGCCAAACTACATCAAACAATACATGACAGCCTGCACCAGCTCTAGGGGACTTCATATTAGTCAAGACAAGCCTCAATGATCTCCAGATAGCCCCACTTGTGGCCACTCCAGAAAACACCCCCCAGGGTAGTTCTGGTCTTATAATGGCAGTCCTCAAGGAGGTTGCGGGGCAGAGGAGGAGCATCACCCCAAGTAACTCAGTATAAAGCTTGTAATTGACAGAAAATAGGCTGTACCTATGGGCGGTTTGTGATTTGATGCACATATGAAGCCAGTGATTGGTGCATATGCAAAATCTGTGATTCGTGTATATATGAAGTTCAGGATTGGTAGAACTAGAAATATGCATGTACAGGGCTGTGACTGGTAAGATTAGAGGCTGTGTACAAGCATGCCATACCCCTCTTGTGGCTATACAAGAAGGCTGTTTTTTCACTCTTTAGGTCGGTCAAGGAGGCTTCTCTGTGGTACCCTGCCAGCCCCACATTGTGTGGCAACAATAAGCCCCAATAAAGGCTTCTGATGGTGTCTTTATTGTCTACTTGAGGTCTTTATTATGGGTACAGCAGGCTGAACTGTTAACATTAAGAGCAGATGAAACCCTTGGCTTCCAGCCCCAGGCACATAGCAGCAGTGGGGAGGCAGCTGGAGAGTGACTCCCAAGTCTGTACATCACTAGGATTCCCTAAGCTCTTGGTTCACTGGGCAGCTAGGAAGCTGCTAAAGAATTTCTAAAATGGCCTGGAGCAGAGACTGCAGAGACTACAAAGATTATGGATATATTAAGGTGGACGCAGCAGCAGAGAGCTAAAACTCTACAAGGCAAGCGGATATGTGTTGAGACAGTGAGCACAAGTCACTGGAAGAGTTCCAGAGAGCTGCCAAGGCTTAATTGCTGAGGGTCCCCACACCCAAAGCTCAGGAGACTACAACACTAACTGCCAGGGCCTCTGGCTTTCAAGGCCCACAGCATGCTCTAATCTGAGCAGGTAGAGCTAGAAGTCTCTACGCTTGCAAACTTGAAGCTAAAGGTCTCTAGTACTCAAGACCTAAGTTATAAACCTCTGAGGTTTGAAAGCCTGACCCAAAAGCCTCTGGCACTCAGGAGCTTAGGGCTGCCAGCACTGAGGAAGCTGCTCCCTGCCTATTTATGACTTCCATCTGACTAGAGAAAAAGGACCCCAACCAGCCCTTTGTGGCAGCACTACCTCTATTATCAATTTCCACTGTCAATATTCTATCATACTGGAGCTCTGACTTTTCTTACCTGGACTATTGGGGCAACTTAATGTGTTTTCTTGCCATCAAATTCTTCCTGAATACCACAGTGGTTGACACCTATAGTCTCAATTATTTGGGAGGCTGAAACAAGACAATCACTGAGCCCAGAAGTTAGAGATCAGCTAGGGAAGGCCTGGTGATGTGACTCAGTGGTAGAACACTTGCCCAGTATGCACAAGACCCTGGGTTTGATCTCTAAAATTGCCCCCATTCCCCCAAATTTTTAAGTTAGACAAAACTACTTTTCTCACTGTTTGCTAGATATTTTATAAACTCACAAAATAACATAATAAATTATAAAATAATTCCCTTGAGGGGAAGTTTTCAAAGAGTTTCCATTACATTCTGCCTAATTACTTCCAATTCTTTTCTTTTCTCACCAGACAACTCATAATTTTCTAGCTAATATTAATTTTTGTTTCACATTTAAAAACTTTTGTTAAATTTAAAAAAGAATAAAAATATATCAGTTAAAATAAAAACATTATTCATAATTTTACTAAGTCATTGAGAGAAAATCAGTTCTTTTATAATGATATATTGGGATATATCATTTAGTTATTGTGAATCATTTTCTGAAATTTTGCTAGGCAGATAGCACTGAAATCCACATAGATATGTGAAATTTTCCAATTAAAATATTTTTATTATTGTCAGTAATTGATTTTATGCTCATTATTTAACTCCATATCTATTTAAGTTCATGGCAAGATATAGCCTTATAACTCCTTTGAACATTTCCAAAATTAGATCTTTTCTCTTCTATTACGGATAATGTTGACTTAAGTGGTAATAAAGAATAACTATAACCTACCCTAATAAAAGATCTATAGAAACAAATCTAGCTTTGAGAGATAGAAATAATGCTTACTGCTGGAGCAGACTTATTTGTTGTTCAGTAGAATAAACAGTATCTCCCACTGGAAGGGATTTGCATGTACCATTTGCTAGAAGCCTTTTATATTAGCATTTCCTAAACTGCTTTCTTCTCCTGGCTGTATATGTATTGCCTGGCAGACATATTGTCACAGGATAGAAACTGGGGTTCAGGGAATCAGCACAACAGTGTTACTCTGGCTACTGCCATGGTGGTAAATAATACAACTTCTTTTGTTTCTGACTCTCAGGTCTCCTACCAGTATCAAACTGTGGCAAACTACTTTATAGCTTTCAAAAAAAGATGAAAACCTTAGAACTTTTGTAGTTCTTGACAAAACAACCAGAAAACATTCTCATTCTTTGAATAAACCTTGTATAAATCTACTCTATAAATTAGATAATGAAACTTACACAAAAAGAAAATATCTGCAAATTTGTATATAAAAGTGAAAGCCTCCTAAATAAAAATCAGCTTACATGGACTGGGGTGTAGCTCAGCAGTAGAGCACTTGCCTCCCATGTTTAAGAACCTGGGTTGAGTTGTGATGATCCCAGTAACTCAGGCTGAGGCAGGAGGATCACAAGTTTGAAGCCAGAGGCACCCTGTGTACCTTCATGAAATCCTGCCTCAAAAAAAAAA
>VMDO01038220.1:0-13667 GCA_007922755.1 Pedetes capensis
TATATAAACTGAACTTTATATCTCCAACTGAAAAATCAGTGAGTTCAAATATATCTAAATTATCCATATAAATACTATTGAATGATTAATTTACTGAAGTGAATTCAAAATTATTTTTTATCTCTAGTTGTTGTTGTTAGGTGCTGTCTGAGTTGTGTCTGACTCATAGCGACCCTATGTACAAGAGAGGAAATACTACCTGACACTGTGCCATCCCTGACACTATGTAGAGTGCTTCTCTGTTATTCATAGTTTTCAATATCTGATTTTTTAGGGCGGTGGCTTCCAGGTCCTTCTTCCAAGCCTACAACACTTGATATTCCCAGATGATCTCCATCCAAGTACTAAGCAGGCCTGAACCTGCTTAGTTTTATAGGTTTGATGCAAGTATTTCCTTTTAAATCAGGCCTACAACTTCTCTATGCCAAAACTCTCCTGGTTTTCTGAAGCAAACAAGACACACACACACACAAAAATCATTAATATTTGCTGTATTGACCCTAAGCAAGGATACATGATACCAACAAAATTATGTGTGTGTGTGTGTGTGTGTGTGTGTGTGTGTGTGTCTGTTATTTTTAGGTGTCATAGAGACATGTCCAATTCATAGAGACCCTCATAGGGTTTTCAATGGCTGATTGTTTGGGGAGTGGACTGCCACATCCTTCTCCCATTTTTGTGGTGCTGGGGATCAAACCTAGGTCCTCATGAAGTACAGAAAAGCATTCTACCAACTGAGCTAAATCCCAACCACATATATGATATAATATATATTATATATATATATATATAATTATATACACTATATATTATATATTATATTATATATTATAATATGATATACTATACATCATATATTATATTATATAAAATATATATCTAATATATATTATATATATGGCTGGGGTTTAGCTCAGTTGGTAGAGCACCGCTCTGCAGGTCCTGGGTTTGATTCCCAGCACCACAAATATGAGAGAAGGACATGGCAATACACTCCCAAGCCAATCCAGAAACAATCAACCATGGAATACCCTATGGTGGTCACTATGAGTTGGACAGGGCTCAATGGCACCTGACAACAACATCTATATATATAATATAATATATATAAATAAAATACATACACATATACATACATACACACACATATACATACACATGTATATGCATACATATATATGTGTGTGCATATATATATATACACATATATATATACAAGCACACATACATATGTTGTTGTTAGGTGCTGTCAAGTCAGTATCCAACTCATAGTGACCCTCATAGGGTTTTCAATGGCTGACTGTTTCAGGATTGCCTTGGGAGTGGGTTGTCAGGTCCTTCTCCCATTTTTGTGGTGCTGGGAATTGAACTTGGGACCTCAGAGACTGCAGTGCAGCACTCTACCAACTGAGCTAAATCCCAGCATATACACATATATATGTATATAATACATATATTTTTTCTTGTGGTACTTGGGGTTTGAAGTCAGGACCTCTCACTTTTCAAGTGTCCTACCACTGGGCTACATCACATCCCCTTTTTAATTTTTTTTTCTAGTCAAGATAACGCTAAGTTAAGTAGGCTGTCTCTCCCTTCAAACTCATTATCCTTCTGCCTCTGCCTCCTCTGTTACTGAGACTACAGGCATGAACCTCCATTCCCAGGTAACCATACTTTAGCTGTAAATATATATTTGAATCTCAGAGATGTTTAAGTTACTTACAAATCAAGTATAATTATGTGATTTAGGAAAGATTCTATTTGACTAATGGCATTAATGTGACTGTGTATGTTATGCTGTGAATCATAAAAGCACACCTAGAATCCACCATTATCTTTTCAAAACTCCTTGCCATATGGGAAAACATTCATTACTCTTTATGAGTAGCTCAGGTAGCATGATAGTTTAGAGAAGCTCTGTTTGAAGAAAGGATCAGAAGCTTATATTTTTAGTTTTCCTCTTCCATTCCTGACTGGTTTGTTCAGTTCAATTTGGTTGACCATGAATATTTCATTACAACCAAGGAATAAGAAGAAAAGGAGAAGATAATTGTATGCTTCTCCAACTATGGGCATGACTGAACAATTATATCATATTGGCCATACCTTCATCATGTCTCTTCATTTGTAAATAAGGGAAGCTGAATGAGGCAGTCTATACTCAGTAAAATGTCTAATGCTACTATGTAAGAAGAGAAGTAAAAATTGGGATCAATGGGAAGACACATACATTACTATAGTAGAATGAATAATGTTCCACAAAGGCTATCTTGTCTTGTGCTGGGTGCGGTAGCACATGCCTGTAATCCCAGGGGCTCAGGAGGCAGAGGCAGGAAGATTGCAAGTTCAAAACCAGAGGCAGTCTGCGTAATTTACAGAGACCTTGTCTCAAAAAAGTAAAAAAAAAATGGATTGAGGGTGCAACTCAGTGGTCCAGCACTTGCAGAGCATGCGAGGCCCTGGGTTCAACCCCCAGTACCGCCAAAAATATACATATACATACATATATATATATATATATATATATATATATATATATATATGCGCTATATTGTCTTAATATTTGGGATGTTCAAATTTTATTTCATTGTTTTTAGGTGCTGTGTAGCTGGATCTGACTCGTAGAGACCCTATGTACAACAGAACAAAACACTCCCTGACATGGTGCCACACACACACAATATTTTTTATGTTTAAGCCCATTGTTGTAGACACTGTGTCAATCCATCAAGTTGATTGTGTACCTTTTTTTGTTGACCTGTCACTCTCACAAACATGATGTTCTTCTCCAGGGACTAGTCCTCCCTGACAACATGTATATATAGAGAGAGATAGAGTCTGCTCTATCCATAATACTGGTGGCATAGCTGTCAGTATCACAGCTACATGCAACCTCCCACAATACAGCAAGCTGAGGGAGAAGTGAGGGTCTATGTGTATGGATGCCACTTATGTTGGTGATCTTTTTACTTGAGATGGAGAAATAATCTTTAAACTTTAAAGCAACAGATCTTTGTAATTAAATGAAAGTTTTTCAGATGGAGAGATTATTTTGTACTACCCAACTGCGCTCTATATACAATCACAGATGTTGTTAATAGTGCAGAATCAGTGAGAGCTTTGATGTGGATAGAAAGGTAGAAAGTGATATAGCATGAAGTCAAAGAATGATATGATGTGGCCATATGTCAAGGGACACTGGCAACAACCGGAAGCTGCAAGAAACATAAAATGAATTGTCTTCTAAAGCCTCTTTGATGCACTCATTTCAGCCTCGTTATTCTGAGTTTACACCTCTGGCCTCCACGACTTTGAGGAAATAAATTTCTATTGCTTTAATCACAAATTCATGGTAATTAGTTATAGAGGTTTCAAAAAATAATACACACCTCAGACGTTTGGGATTTTACCAGCTAAATGAGCTAACTGTTCAGATTACACACTGCCAAATAATCTGATATTCAAAATGTATAAGCTAAATTGATATGGCTGATTACATTGTTATTGTTGTTAGGTACTGTGGAATTGTATCTGACTTATAGAGACACTAAGTACAGCAGGAATAAACACTCCCCAACACTGTGACATGAACACGATCTTTTTATGTTTAAGCCTATTGCTGCGGTCACTACGTTTCTTCTCATTTAAAAGAACTAATATACAGAAAGCAAGAGCAAATAGAAATAAGTCTATAGACAAATCAGATATAGGGGTGGGTTTGACTTGCTCAATGAACTTCGTTTTGAGCTTTTTAATCGGTGATCCTGTCTACATGGGGGAAAATGCGAGAAAGAAGGAAATGTATGTATGATACAAAAGCAAATAGCTTATGGAAACCAATGAAAATCAATGAAAGTCAAGGTGGTTTAAAATAGGGTTTCAGAGACAAGACATTCAGTTATCAATTAAGAGTTTGAATGAGCATGATGGTGAATGATTGATTCAGTGTGTGTGTGTGTGTGTGTGTGTGTACATATATATATATATATGCTGAATCAAATATACTGAATCAAGCATAAGTGGGCTGGGGTTTAGCTCACTTGGTAGACTGCCACAGTGCACTCTCTGAGGACTCTGGTTTGGCCTCCAGCAGCACAAAACCAGAAGAAGAATGAGGTGGCAATCCACTCCCAAAGCAATACCAAAGGAATCAGCCATTGAAAACCCTATGAGGGTCACAAAGAGTCAGACTCGACTTGATGACACCTAACAACAACAACAACAACAACAAATATATATATATATATATATATACATATATATATATATATACATATATATATATGAAAATCAGAAGAAAACATAACATAACATAAAAAAATCAGAAGAAAGTATATGTATACACACACACACACATACACACACACACATATATATCTCACAATGTTCTAACTACTGTGCTAGTTACTGGTAACATAGAGGAAAGAATCCATTTCTTACTCTTTATGAAATTTCTGTGTATTTGGAAAAGTTTCAAAAGAATATGGCAAGTGCTATAGAGAAACAAATGTTTTCAAATAAGAATTGTTGTTAGGTGCCATCTAATTAGTGTCCAACTCATAGAGATCCCATGAACAAGGGAAAAAACACTATTGTCAGTGCTTCTCTGTTATTCATAGAGCTTTCAATGGCTGATTATTTTCGGGAGTGGGTTTTTGGGGCTGAGTCTTTCTCTCAAGCCTGCCACACCTGTGTTCCCAGGGAGTCTTCCATCCAAGTACTAACCAGGCCTGACCCTGCTTAGCTTCCAAGACCTGAGGCGATTGGACACCACAGCTTTAGGGCTGCAGGCACAAATATGAACAGGTGTGCTAATCAATATAATGATAAAATATAGGTATCCATATTTGAGAATTCACATTTATTATGTCTGAATAAGGTTTTGAAATGTGTGAATTTTGGTATTTTGAGTACAAGTGGTATTCAAACTATACTTTAAAAAACGCTTCAGCAGAGAAAGCTGATGAAACTCTGCTAATGAATATCTACATTTAAAAAAAGAAAAATAAAATAGGTGGGCAAAGATATTACTTGAAAAATATCACTTGAGCACAGTGTTATGGAGCTAATTTTAGTACAACAGTCATGGCTGTCATAAATAACTCAAAATGTACTTAATGATTTCTTTTCATGAATGGAGCCAGTTATTGTAGTTTTTTTTACCCTAAATGACTAATGAATTGCATAAAAGCACAATACCTGGTGACATTGTGTCTTTGTTTCCCCCATCCCATTCCCCATATACCACCTCCCCTTTTCTTAAGATAAAATGGTGAAATGTGTAAAAATATTCATTGGAAATCTTACAGTAATGCATGGGCAACCAGATCATTGCCAATAGCATGAATTCCCTGCTGGTAGTCCAATGTAACAGAATCTTTTAGCCTGGAGATATATTAAGAATACAAGCTTTAGTGGTACACTATTGTCATTGTTGTTAGGTGCCATCAACCCAATTCCTTGTTTCTTAATATTTATTTATTATAAATGGATAAGTATATATTCAAAGGCTTTCAAATTATACCATGCATTAGAATTGCATTGAATGCTTTTAAAAAGTACTAAGAAACATGATTTACTCCAGAACAATAAATTAGAGTATCTATCTATTTGTTATATTTTTTTACACAGTTTCCCATAATGTTGCCAAGGCTTGCCATCTACTTGCTATCCCCCCAATTTCACTTCCTGACTGCTGGGATTACAAGTATGCATCATCATCCTTGGCTCCAATTATTTTTAAATATGTAGTAAAAGAGTTGAACATACATCCAGTTTTTAGACCCATCAACTGAATATAAAGGGTATATACTTCTTCATTTTACTTTAGAGATTCTTTATGAAACCTAAAATATTGCTGAATACTAGTTATTGTTTAGAGAAAAACCTCATAGTAGAAAAGTAGCAGCAAACAAGTCAAAACTAATATCTACTGTACTTTTTCAATGTGAACATAAGAAAATCAGAAGAGAAGAAATTATATGAATAAAAAGGTACAGTTCATAAAATATAAAATTATCATAAGACTAAATTTTACATATTCAATAGCAATTTTTTAATTCATGATACTAAATTATTTTCGTGGAATCTTGAGAAGTATTGTTAACACACTCTACAAACTCTACAAACATGAAATGTATCATTGCCAATATGGCAATATGGCATATCATTGCCAATAGGCACACACAAAAATAGATAGGTCTGTGCTGGGTAGACACTTACCTTAAAACTCTGTAATAGATTTCAAGGCAAAGAAAATCAAGGATTTATTGTGGTATTATAGTTACTGTGAACTGAATTATAAATCCAAAAGGTCAATGCACTTTTAAAATTTAAGAGCTCAGTGCCGCACATCAAGACCCTACATTGGTTGATGGTGCATACCAAAGGAAAATTTTTACCAGAGGGAATTAGCCTGAATACAATTTTGAAACATGTAGTCTAAGATTTAATTCAGCTCAGCTCTCTCTTGTTTGTTGAGTGATACATAATTCTCAGTAGTTTGCTTTTCCTTTGCTTGTTTAGAAACATGATTTTAGAATGTGCTGATTATGCATTGGTTAAACTATTAAAATATTTTTCCTTTTGAATGCTTACATGGTTTGGAAAGATAAGTAAGCCATGAATTATATCATAGTTTCAAAAATATTTTAAAATAAACCAATTCCTGTGTATTAAATGGGAGAAGGATGTGACAATTCGTTCACGTTGCAATCCAGAAACAATCAGCCATTGAAAGCCCTGTGAGTGTCATCATGAGTCAGATCCAACTCAACAGCACCTAACAACAACAACTGTATTAAATAATGCTAAAGATAATAGCTTCTTATAGTTATAAAATTTAGGAACATTTTCCAGTATATGGAAAAGAAAGTGATTGGAGCTGAAATCTCAAATTTTGTTATCTATTTTAGTCAGATTATCTGGTTTGTGAAAGTCACTTATTATGGTTCTTTTTGCTTTTATTTTCTTTTCCTTGTTTTCTTTTTTCTGCACTGGGGAATTGTTGAAAGCAGAGCCTTCCACTCCTAGAAGGTAAGTGCTCTACCACTGAGATGCACTCTAGTCCCTGTTCTATTTTATTAACCTTAAAAAGTTATATATTTATTTAATCTCTTTGTCATTCAGAGGATACATGTTTTCTTTTTCTTTCTTTCTTTCTTTTTTTTTCTTTGCTCTTATATCTATAGTTTGTTGACAGAACATTGACTAAAATGGAGAGGACTCATGAATGTATTCTTGATATGATATCTACATTGTAGTGTGTTACTTTTCTGTCCTTCACACAAAATTTTCCTAAAAATTGATAAAATTGAACCAAAGTTTTAATAGTATTTAAGTGAAATGAAAATATTTAGTGGATTAATATTGATGGAACATATAATTCCTTTAAAACAAATACTAAGTTTAAAGTGGTTTAATGATGACCAAAATATATTCACAAATCTTATATTTCCAACTACCAAATTTATCCGGCATATCTGTTATATCAGCATGCCTTGAAGAGCAAGTGACAAATACTCTAATGGACAATGTGCAGCTCATATGGCTATGGTAGTTTATTTGTTTTTTGTTTTTTGGGGGTTTTTTTGCGGTACTGAGGGTTGAACCCAGGGCCTTGTGCCTGCATGTTTTGCAAGTGCTGGGTCACTGAGCTGCACCCTCAGCCCATATTTTTACTTTTTTGAGACAGCGTCTCGCTAAGTTACACAGACTGCCTCTGGTCTTGAACTTGCGATCCTCCTGCCTCCACCTCCGGAGCCACTAGGATTACAGGCATGCGCCACTGTGCTCAGCACTATGGTGGTTTAATAATTGATAATTATGGAGGTGTGCCTTCTCCACATTGATTCAGAAACGCTTCCATCCTTCTTCTTTGCCATCCTGCTACTTTCCATATTATTCTATGACACTGTCATATGATGGCTCCTCAGTATGACCTATCATATCCCTTTAGGACATTGCACAAAACAATAAGGAAGAAGACAGGAGCAAAAATGAGCTTTCTTCATGGTCCTTCTTTAGACTGAGAAGGAAAGTCACTGAACTTCACTTTATGTTATATTGGCCTGAACAGAGTAATATGGCCATTCCTACACGAATTCCTAGCAAACTTGGACAAGTTCACCAGGATTAGTTTAACCAGTAATTTCAATTGGCAGCATTGACATTTTCGATGAGGGAATCCTTTATAGCACAGGACTATCTAGAAACCCTGGGAGCTAAATGCCCATGGCTAATCACCATGACAGCCATCATCGCTTCATAGCCCACAGAGGAGCAGCACTGCTGCCTATTGAGAACCAGTGACTAGAACACCAAGGCTGAGTGTGGTGCCAAGAGAATAAAGTCACTTTTTGTCAGGGAAGAGGGAGGATTAGCCTCGGATAGGTGAACAACAGACTTGTACACCTCTAAAGGAAATGAGTTAATTATTTGATTATATGATGTTTACTTCTATTCCAGTTTTAAAAGATAATGCAGAAAGTGCTTCCATCTCAACTTCAGTTTGCTGATTATTTTTTATTGGGAAAATTGTTTCATCTCTTCAAACATTCATTAATTCAGAAGTGATGGTTTTGGATTACATGATATCTTGTATTGGTTCCAATGCCAACAACAACAACAACAAACCTCAGATATATAAAAACATTTTTTTTCTTTTTTACATCAAGGGCTGTGAATTCAGTATGTTATAACTGAGAAGTGATACAAATCATATTTTATAGAAGACTAATTTAGGCTTTTTCTATGAGTTTCCATGTTGTTGTTGTTATTAGGTGCCGTCGAGTTGGTATCCGACTCATAGCGAACCTCTGTACAACAGGGGAAACAATATTGTCAGTGCTTCTCTGCTGTGCATAGGGTTTTCAATGGCAGATTGATTTTTGGGAGGGTGTTGCCAGGTCCTTCTCCCAAGCCTGCAGCTTCTGGTATTCCCAGGTGGTCTCCCATCCAGGTACTAACCAGGCCCAAACCTGCTTAGCTTCTGAGATCTGACAGGATTGGATGCCACAGGGCTATGGCTGCAGGCATGAGTTTCCATAGCTTACTGCTAATTAATATTCGGCAATGAAATTTCTCTAGACTAAATAAGAACATTCTTTCATTTATATATACCAAATATATTTAGAAAACACTACATTATTGTAATTATAAGAAAAAAATTAAAAAGTATTCTAGGCTAATTTTCTAAAATCTGGAAAAATAACAATGGTTACCCTTTGAAAATGGACCTTGTAAGCTTTATGTGTTTGTGTGCATATGTAAATACCTCAACCTATTTATAATAATGAAGATTTTTTCTGTGTGTATTGTAGTTTTAAGAAGTTCACAATAGTAGCAAAATTCTGCAAATACTTACATGGTCCATATATCTAATTCTGGTAATTTTGTATTGTTATTATAAACAATAACAATAATTTAGTGATAAATTTCTTCCAACAATTTTTAAGCAAAAGAAATCCTGTTGCAGACAAAGCATTTATTCAATTACATATTTACACACCTTATATATTTGCCAGTTAAACATTTACTAAGTACTTAATGCATATGCCAGGCTGAGCAATTTTATTCTCCAACACCTACAGTTATGCATGTCTGACTCCCAGACAACCTTGAAAACTCAGGTAAAGTATCATTTACTCTCAAAACTTTCCCACAACACCTTGCTTTGATTAAGTACCCACTTTGAAGTTTTATTGCATTCTGCATTACTTGGGCTCCAGGGTACTTATGACTCAATGATATTACCTAATTACTTGTTAATACTTCCACAAGACTGTGTGTGTGTGTGTGTGTGTGTGTGTGTATGTGTGTGTGTGTGTGTGTGTGTGCGTTTATTTTTTTCTGGTACTTGGGAGTTGAACCCGGGGCCTGACACATATTTTGCAAGTGCTATAGCACTTTACTGTACCCCAACCCAACTTTTATTAATTTTTTTAGTCTTGTGACAGAGTCTTGCTAATGTACACAGGTTGCCTCTGTCCTTGAACTTGCAATCCTCCTGTCTCAGCCTCTCCAGTCGCTGAGATTAAAGGCACACACCATTATACCTGGCCAAGGCTCTAATATTTATCTTGGTTTCTTCAGTACAAAACACTGAGTGTTATTCAGTAAAGGACTCTCAGTAGTCATAATGACTATTTAGATGCATATTATTTAATCATTACACAATCCTATAATATTATAATGGGGAATCGTTGTAATATGATGTCAAGATATTATTGTCCTCATGTCACTTGTGGCACAACACAGAGTTACAGCTCAGTGTGGCCACCTAGCCTGAGGACTTCTCCTTTTTGGGCCTTCTACTCAGGTTAAACTGGGTCCTTAGCTTCATCACAGAAAAGAATTTCAGTATGAGTCAAAGAGAGTGAAACAAAGTTGTAGAGTTTATTAAGTGCACACTTCAGAATACACGTGGACACTAAGAGAGAGAGAAAGAGGGAGAGAGAGAGAGAAAGAGAGGAGAGAGAGGGGCATCCCAGACACAGAGGACTTACCCAGAGAGTAAAGAAGAGGAAGCCAAAAACAGACCTGTGCACATGTTCCCTCCAGTTTTATTTAACCTAGGGCATGCCTATGTGATATAAGTTCTGGGCACCTAGCTCTGGGTGCCTAGTGTGATATGAGCCTAGAAAGGCCTCTGTCATAGACTGGGGATGTGCCAATAAGATCAAAAGAATTTCCACTTTTTAGGTTTTTCTATGGGGGCAGCTCTTGCAGCCATACCACTGTGGAGTCCAATCCCATCAGATCTCAGAAGCTAAGCAGGGTTGGGCCTGGTTAGTACTTAGATGGGAGACCTCCTGGAAACACCAGCTGCTGTAGGCTTGGGAGGGGTACCAGGCAACCCACTCCCAAAAATCAATCAGCCATTGAAAACTCTATGAATAGCAGAGAAGCACTGACCTATTGTACATAGGGTGGCAATGAGTCAGACACCAACTCCATGGTACCTACCAACAGCAACAACAACAATGGGGGGAGCTTTCCTTTAGTAAAATGAAATTATACATTGCATTGCTTAAGGAAAAGAGTCACAGAGAGAGTTGCCTGGGCATGTCTCAAAGAAGCACAGAAAAATATAGAGCAAGTAAAACTCAAGGGTTATAGACATTTTGACCCCAAGAATGGCTTATTGCTATTTTAACATTTTCATTATTTAAAATGTCTCTCAAAAACAATGTCTCTATGCAGGTAGTCCTCACAGCAGTCTTCTTGGTAGCTGTGTCAAAGTCCTTGATACTCAGCTGGGAGGCTAAAGCAGATTCAGGTGTAAATGATCTTTCCCTTTCCATGTCCCCCAAATTTCATTATCTTTCTGCCTCACTCATTTTATAAGTAGAGAACTAGGATTTAAAGATGCTGTTGTTGTTTGTTGTTGCTGTTGTTGTTGTTAGGTGCCATTGCATCTGACTCATAGTGACCCTCATAAAGTTTTCAGTGGATGATTATTTCATGATTGTTTTTAGGGGTGGACTATCACATCTTTCTCCCATTTAAAGATAGATAATGTATTATTACATTACTATTGTGTAGCAATACTTAGAGTAGAATTAAAATAAACTGCTCTCCATAATCTCTTCACAAATGTCAACATTTTTTATTTTGAAGCAAAGAGAGTTTATTAAGTTATTAAGTACATGCTTTAGAATAAGCATGTGTGTTCAGAAAGTGAGAGACTTAAGAAGAGAATCAAAATACATATCCAACATAGGTACAGGTTTCTCAAGAGAAAGAGAAAGAGAGAGAGAGAGAAAAGCTAAATGCCAACTTTTTGATTGGATAATTGTTACCAAGTTGCTTAATAATATGACTGCTAGACCTTATTTGGTGAGTAAAAGTACACACACTTCCATTTTTATCCAGAGATCAATCATATTTCTTCCTCCTGAGACTAGAATATTTATATACATATTCGTTCATCATTACTATGAGTGTTCACTACTTTTTCACATTCTGATTAGCCCATTACAGTTAAGAAACCCTTGGCTCAAATGTCCTGTTGGTACCATGCTTGGTACCAATCACATAAGCAAAAAATATTTTCCTCTAAAAATCAAAGTTCACTAGTGGTCTATCATATGTTGGAATTTCTTTCTCTAAATTGGTATGTTTTTTCAGACTATCATTATTTTGTATTTTTCATTTGCCTATCCTGTCATTCAAAATCCTCTTCAAAAATGTTGAAAGCTCAAGACTGCTTTTATTGACAGTTGCCCAATTGCCAGAGATTTTAAAGAAGAAAGATTTTGAGAGAGGAGAAAAAATGTTAAGTGGTTCAGTAGCTCCACATTCTGTGACCTTTTAAATCTTGTTCATTCATTAAAAAAAAGTAGTTCCATGTGGGTAATGCATAGGATGCATATGTATAAATAAATATTCCCACAAAAAGACATACAAGTAGAAAGGAGACCATTGGGGGGATGGGAGATGGAGGAGGGGCACCAGAGGGTAAGGGGGAAGTTATGTGAAAAATGTGCAATGAAATGCATATATGGAAATTTCACAATGAAATAGATGTCAGAATGAAACACATTAAGTTGTACATTAAAAGTTTCCAATAGAAAAAAGGGTATAGGGTATGGATGTGAACAAAGGAAGTTACCCCAGTCTGTGGCTTTCCTTGTATATATTTTTAAGTGTCTTTCAAAAGAGAAAAGTTTGTAATTTGAAAAAGAAATGCATAGGTAATATAAAGATCATGACATCAGAAGAACTGAGATCAACTCTTGGATCTAGTTTATGAAATCTGTGTCTTTGGGCCTAGTATCAATCTTCCTTCCCAATCTTCCCTATTTTCCTTATCTTTCTCATATAAAGTCCTAACCCTTTGTTCTACAACTATTTATTTTTCCTTAAAATTTGAATGGCATAGGATGATAATCATTTATTCTTTAATCAATTAAGAAACACACGATAAAGGAAAGCAAGTGCTAATCATTGTAAGTACTAATCATTACATCATTTTCTCTGGAAAACTTTGTTAGGCAGTGATTCAAATTTTGGAATGAAACTAGCATTTCCAAATATTTACTATTTTTGCATAGATGTAATTTGTATTTTTATATGGATGTGATCTTGTTTGATTTCATTTATACTGCTATTTCAGACTCTCTTGTTGCTGTTAGGAGTCATCAAGTGGAATTCAACTCATAGCAACCCTAAGTACAACAGATGAAACACTACCCCACACTGTGCCACTATTGTCAGTACTTCTCTGCTATTCATAGGGTTTTCAGTGGCTGTTTGCTTTTTGGGAGTGGGCTGCTAGGTCCTTCTCCCAAGCAGACTCTAGTATACATAAAATAAATTATGTTACCTAGAAAGACTTAAATGAATTTTAAATTTTACATGAGGTATCTCTGCTATTGCTTATTTATTTCACCAAAACATTTATCCATATTTGTCTTCATTAGGCTCTGTGCAAGAGTGAAATGCATCTAGGCAACTTTGTGCATGCCTGTAATCCCAGTGACTTGGGAGACTGAGGCAGGAGGATCACAAATTTGAGATGGTGCAAACTTTGAAACTTAGGAAGACTCAGTCTCAATATTAAAAAAAGGAAGAGGGAGAGGGCTGGGGCTGCAACTCAGTGGCAGAGCCTTTGCTTAGCATGGAAGAGACCCTGTGTTCAACCTGCTAGTAAAAAGAAATAGAGA
>VMDO01038221.1:0-13669 GCA_007922755.1 Pedetes capensis
TCACTTGATTAAATTATCACATGAGTGTTAGGTGATGATCAAAGTAGGAGATGAACTTAGGGACAAATTGTGTTTACTTCAAAGAGATGAACCAAGATGACCTGAGCACCTACACATCCTGTGTCTAAATCATTAACTATTCTAACTTTATGTAGGAATTAGGGGTGGTTAACTATTACCTGTGTGTCACCCCACTGAGTCCATATGTTATGACAAATGGGTGCTTTAACTTATGAGAATGATTTGTATACTGGAGGGCTGTTGGTACAAAGGCTTTAGTTTGTGTTGACTCAAGGAGTTTATGCTGTTGGAAGTCATTCAAGAATTTTCCCATTGTAAGCCTGCTAGGGAGGTTTCTCAACTCCCAATCTGAATCAGCACTGCTCACAGAGCCAGAAGATATTTACATAAGAAAAGACGAGGCTCCAAGTCCCTTCCCATGAAGAGACCTTTTTTTGGAGGTACTCTTCCCCTTTCTGTAGACTTTCTCTTTGAGGCTAGAGGTACCCTTCCCCTTTCGGTAGACTTTCCCTTCGAGGCTTAGAGGTACTCTACCCCTTTCGGTAGACTTTCCCTCTGATGCCTTTTTAAAGGTACCCTTCCTCACGTGGGGACTCTGTCTACACATCATGAGTGGACCTGGACGTGGCAGGCCAGAGGCAGCCAGAGCAACGTAGTGAGACTGTCTCAAAATAAAAAAGTTGAGAAAGGAGCTGGAGTGTGGCTCGATGGTGGATCACTTATCTAGCATGCCTGAGGCTCTGGGTTCAACTTCCTAGAACAACACCACCTAGACTCTGTACCACCCAGAACCTGGGTGCAACCCCCTACAATATGCAGCACCTAGAACCTCATCTCCCGCTCACCTACTCCCACCCTGATGTGTCAAGGGCCGGGAAGGAGGATCCCAGACCTGCCTCCACAGACCTGTACTTGCTGGCCCAGGGGGCAGAGGCATGGGAGGAGGACACCCAGCGAGACCTGGAGGCACCATGGAGCCCACAGATGAGTGTGGAAGCTGTACTGCACCTGTGCCCTCTCGGACCCTCAGAGCCTTCCACATCACCCTCCACACTCCCTTGCACCCCCCCCAACCTAGAACTGCCCACAAAAGGGAATTGGGGAAATGTAATTCCAGTATTGCTAAATGGGCTCTGGTTTCTCTTGGGCCACTTTGGCCTCCACACACACTTCTGTTAACCACTCAGAACCTCCAAACAAAGACAGGGCACTTCGGCTCCAGAGCCTCCCGCCATTCCACTGCTGCCTGTGTGATGGAAACCTCCAGCTCCTCTGAGAGGACAGAGTCCCTTCCAGCTGCACCTCCTCTCCCTGGAGAGCTGTCCCTTAGGTTCCGAGGCACGGGTTGAGCACTGCGCATCCTTGTCACGTGAGACGGTGGGGGCTGGGAAAGAGAAAGGAAGAAAGGGTGTTCGCACGTTTACAGAGAGAGCCACTCCGCACCAGAGGCGGAACGCTCCTAACCAGCTCAGGCCTCACCACCGCAGCGCGTGCTGGGATTTCCTCTGCCTCCTGTCCTGCATTCCCTGTGCCCACAGCAAGCCCGTTGGGTGGTCATGGCTTCTCACCTGGGCTGAGGGGGTGACCCTGCTTCTTTCTGGAAAGGTCTGAGTCATCACTAGGACTTCCTTGTTGGACGACTGTGGCTCCGTTAGCTTCAGACATAGGCATGGGAGGATGAAGAAGCTCCAGTGTCGCCAGGCCCCAGCATGCTCTTCTGTCCCGCTTTATGGGGACAGTGGCTTCACAGTCAGAAGCAGCCTTCCAGCCACCACAGTGGCTGCCTTTTGAGCCTGCGCGTTACTGGCCCAAGGAGCCAGCATCAAGGGACTATTGCCACATCCTGCTCTTAGTCCAGTGCCGCGCCCATCGGAGAAGGGCAGCAGACCTGTTGTTAGTGGGCTGTGAGGGCAGTGGACGGAGGAGCCCTGCCCTGCTCAGCCCTCGTCCTTGGCCTTGTGTTTCTGGCTGGGGGAGCGGGGCAGAGCAAGTCCCCTGGAAGATATTCTGGAAGACAGCACCTCCAGCCCCACATGGTGTGACCAGTTGGTTGGCAGAACAGTACTTAAAACCGCATTCTGCCTGTCTGTTGAGTCCTGGCTGTGGCCAGACTGCGGGTCTTCTGAGCATGAGCCCACCGCTGCACCTCATCTGCTATAGCTCACGTCTCCAGTCAGAGCAGAGCTTGGCAGAGCCCGCAGTGGCAGGTAGGGTGCTTGGTAAGGCCTCGAATGGTGCCTTCAGCAGGAAGATTGTGGGCCTGGAAGGCTAACGTCCTTTCGTTACCTCTTCTTTGTGGAAGGGGACCAGCGATGAGCGACAGCCTGCACCTGGTGGCCAGCTGACCGGGGCAGTGTTACGTGGTAGGGGATCAGTGCTGGTCTCCACTGTTTGCAGGGTGGGACAGTGTCAGCCTGGAGCCAGATTCATGCTCATGAGTGGACGTCCACATGCTGAGCTCCAGGCCGAGCCCCGTCCCTGCCACTGTGGCCACCTGTACATGAACCCATTCGGATGAGTTCCTGGGCAAGGAGGTGGACTGACGTTTGTGTTGCGAGCATGGAGACCCCATGGTGCCGAGGCTCCTTTGAGGCCTGCGCCTGCAGCATCCACACCTCGTGCTCACCCACACAGGTCTCTCTGCAGCACCTTGTGCAGACCAGACCATCGGGCTCTGCTGGAGAGTCAGTGATGACAGAAGCAGGCACCCTGGCAGGAGGAGAGGCCAGGGACCACGGCGCTGCTTTGATTCAGTGCCGCAGTGTAACCTATGTGTCAGGTGACCCACGGTCCATGCTGGGTGGCTCAGGTGCATCTTAACCTTGAGATCTGGTTTAAATCCCACCAGCTGAAAATCCAGGACTTTGACAATTACCAAGAAAACAGCTGTGAGGACTGTCTGCATAGAGACGTAATTTTGAGAGACGTTTTAAATGGCAGTGTCAAACTAGTTATGCTTAGGGTAAAAATAAGCTTATGACCTTTGGGTTCAACCTCACTTTGTCCTGTCGTCCTGTGCTTCTTCAAGAACCTCCTAGATGGGATGATACGCCACGTTTGCAGTGAGCATGTGCCCAGACAGCTCCTTTATTGTTCTGATCTGTCACCTATACAGTGCACCCCCTGGACCACCTTGTGGTCCCATTTCACTAAAGGGAAGTTTCTCTAACAGAAGGTACACCCAAACACTTCTTCTTAATTTTTGAATCCTACACCGTGGAACTTTGCATGTTTCTGTCGTTTTGGCACCTCCCTAATCCATATGAGGCTGGGATTTAGCTCAGTTGGTAGAGCACTGCGCTGCAGTCTCTGAGGTCCCGAGTTCAATTCCCAGCACTGCAAAAATGGGGGAAGGACCTGGCAATCCACTCCCAAGGCAATCCCGAAACAATCAACCATTGAAAACCCTATGAGGGTCGCTATGAGTCACACACGACTCGATGGCACCTAACAACAACAACAATCCATATGGGCTTCATAGGAAGAACCTCAGGCCCACGTCACACTAGATGCCCAGGGGCGCCCAGAACTGACATCACAGGGCACATGCCCTAGGCTAAATAAAACTGGAGGGAAACGCACCCACGTGCTCCCAGCACTTAAGAGGCCTGCGTTCGTGTCTGAGACATGGACTATCCTTTTCTTGTTGTTGTTGTTGTTAGGTTCCATCGCATAGCAACCCTCGTAGGGTTTTCAATGGCTGACTGTTTTGGGATTGGCTTGGGAGTGGATTGCCAGGCCCTTCTTCCACTTTTGCGGTGCTGGGAATTGAACCCGGGACCTCAGAGACTGCAGCGCAGCACTCTGCCAACTGAGCTAAATCCCAGCCCCATCCTTTTCTTAGCATCCCTTTTTCTCTGAAGGCCCATGCCTAAACCTGCAGTAACTAAGAAACTCTCTAGTTTTGTTTCATTCTCTGACTTGTCCTGAAAATCCTTTCTGTGACTGAGTCAAGGACCTGGCATCACCTGACTGGAGGTCCCGAGAAGGGGAAGTCATGGGGCAGGTGGTAATGCTGGGCGGTAGCGTACCGCACCACTGATAACAGTCTGACCTAAACCATGTGACAGTTCCTCCTTCTGCATTTGTGTCCTTGCTCTGGCCCAGGTAAGTTGTTAGGTGCTGGGGTATCACACCTGTGACAAGACAGTCTTTCTTCCCAGGGCTCACAGCCCCTTGTGGGAGATAGTGCATCATGAGACGTCCTGTGTTAGGCCGTGTGCAAACGCAGGGGAGGGTGCTGGACCCAGCCTACTCAGGCTGCTGCTGCAACTGCCGTTGGCTAGGGGCTTAACCACCAAGCATCTACCTCTCACAGCTCAGAGGCCAGACTTCCAGGATCGGGTGGGCCCTTGTGATCCCTCCCCCCTGGCCTGTATGTGCCACCATCTCGCTGTGTCCTGGCATGGCCTGAGACAGTGAGTTCTTTTTCTCCCTCTTCTTGTTTCTGTAAGCCACTAGGCCTGGATTAGGATCATACCCTTAGGACCTTATTTAACTCTCATTACAACCAAAACACCCCATCTCCAAACACAGCGACGTTAGAATGAAAACTTCAGCACAGGAATATGGGGCGGCTCAGTTCCATCCGTGGCACCCAGCTCAGGTGTTCAGGGAGGGCGTGCTGGAGGAGGCATCAGTAAGTTACACCCTGCACCATGAGCACATGTTTATCTGGGCAAAGGCACGGGCGTGAACAGGAAGAGTGTGGCATGCGCCTCTTACCCTGAGGCAATACAATGTGCTGTGTTTGGGAAACTAGCCCAAACCCGGGTCCTGGTGTTAACGTGCTGCAGAATGAGGTGCATTCCATTGGAAGGACAGGGTGAGTGCCTGGGGATACAGGTGGATCCTTTGGCTGGATCCTGGGGGTTCGGAAGCACCTGCCTGTGTGGCAATGCCAGCTGAAAGCAGGATGTTGCAGGCTCAGAAGGAGTTGCTCACTGGAGTGTGGACGTAGGTGACAAAGTCCTGCCGGAGGAGAGACCTGCGCAGTGGCCGTGTGCAGGGCACACAAGGCTCTGCAGTGGGGCATGTGGAGGTGTCTGCAGCATCCTGTCCGGGCTGAATGGTCTCAAGGTGGTCTTTAAAAATACTGAAGTTCAGTGGAAAAAGCAAATGCTATATCACTCCGTACCTCACCAACAGCTACCACTAAAGGGGGGAAAATACTGAAGCTCAGTCACTTTGGGCTGGAGCGCTGCGCTGCAGTCTCTGAGGTCCCGAGTTCAATTCCCAGCACCGCAAAAATGGGAGAAGGACCTGGCAACCCACCCCCAAGGCAATCTCGAAACAGTCAGCCATTGAAAACCCTATGAGGGTCGCTATGAGTCACGACGGCACCTAACAACAATAGTCACTTCAGTTTGAACCATTTCATTTCATTTCCAGTGCCCACATCTTAGAGTTATTTTCTTCAGAGGCAAAGGCCCTTTCCCCTGGTGGTTAGAAATGCAGAGTGGTGCTTCTGAGTCCAGAGGTGAGCCCCAGGTCACCTCGCCTTCGCCCCTCTGTCCGTCCGCAGATTACGACTCGGACGCCATGAGCAGCTCGTACGAGTCCTATGACGAGGAGGAGGAGGACGGGAAGGGGAAGAAGACGCGGCACCAGTGGCCCTCCGAGGAGGCCTCCATGGATCTGGTGAAGGACGCCAAGATCTGCGCCTTCCTGCTGCGCAAGAAGCGCTTCGGCCAGTGGACCAAGCTGCTGTGTGTCATCAAGGACACCAAGCTGCTGGTAAGGCTCTGCTCACTTGGGAAGCATGGCACTGAGGCCCAGGGCCTGACGCCAGCCCGCGGAAAGGGAGACGCTGGGAGACTCCGGGAGCCCAGGGAGCCCTGCTGAGCAGAGCCCAGGCGGGCATGCGTGCTGGGCTACCGGCTCCCCAGCGCCCCTGGCTGAACCTGTGGTTCATGTGGTGGAAAAGCACAGTGTTGGGACTTGCCAAAAGTTGCAAGATGGACTTTCTGGGCCGCAGTGAGTCAGTGAATTCCTCCCTGCCAGGTCACAGCAGCGGGCCAGGGCCTGCCGGGCAGGCGGGAAAGGAAATTCTTTTGGAAAGCCTAAGGCCAAAATCCTATTTTTTTTTTTTTTTAAACTGGAGAGGAGGAACAGGAAGATGGAGTAAGCAATCAGAAGCAGGGGCTGTAGGAGTCGTTCCCAGGCCCTCCTCCCCTCCCCCCCTCCCCTTCTCGCCTCTTCTTCCTTCCGGTGGAAAACATGGTGGCTTGCAGCAGTTCGGAACATGACAGTGCATTCTTGCCTTTTGTCTTTCTGTCAAATTAATCTCGGGCAATCAGTTGCTCAAAAATGTGTCATTAAAGTAGAAAACCTGAGAATTTGTATCATCACATTTTAGTGGAGCAGATGATCATTTCTAAAACCCAGGTTGCATCTGTGAATTATGGGAGTCTTATTTTCCTAGATTCTTATCACTTCCAAACCCCAAGTTGCATCTGTGAATTATGGGAATCTTGTTTTCCTAGATTCTTAGGATGCTGTATGTTTTTAAGTTAATGTTTTTGTTCATTTTTTAAAAGCAGTCAGCGTACATATTTTTTCCACATGTGTGGCCTGAATTTCTCCCAAATGCAGAATGTGCCAAAAACAATGCCACAGGGAATTTTATAGCCTGAAAGAAAACCCCATTAATATGCTTCTTATTTCTAATCTGACAGAATAGTTGCGAGATGTGGATCTATTACCTAAATGTTTGAAGAGGCGCAATCAACTGTCATTTAAAAGAGAAGTTTTCCTCACAATGCAGGCAGCCTCGTGGCTGGCTGTGGGGCCAGCAGCTTGGGGTCCAGGTCCCCAGACCCCAGCCCCTCACCCTTCTCCGTGTCATCTTTCTCCTTCCCACTTTTCTGCTGTTTGGCCTCCTACGAGTTTCCTCTCTTCACGCCAGGCTAACGGCTTCCGTTCAGAGTGGCTGTAAATGTTGAAGAAGCCGCCAGTGGGAAATCACCATCCTGTGCAGGATCAACATTAATTTTGGAGCTTTTTGTTGTTGTTGTTTTGAGACAGGGTTTGCTATATAGCCCAGGTTGACCCCAAAATCTGGCAGTCCTCTTACATGTGCCTCCTAAGTGCTGGGATTATAGAAATGGGCCCAGCTCAAAGGCGGTTTTTTATTTTGTTTTTATTCCTGCAGTTCTGGGGGGATTGAACTCAGAGCCTCACGTGTGCTAGGTGAGTGCTCTGTCATTGAGCTGCATTCTCAGCCCCTTTTTTATTTTTTATTTTGAGACAAGATGTCTCTAAGTTGCACAGGTGGCCTCTGGCCTCAAACTTACAATCCTCCTGACTCAGCCTTCTAAGTATCTGGCATTACAGCTATGCACCACAGTGCCTGACTATTATTTTTTGATGAAACATTTTTCTCATTCAGATATAACTTACGACCAATTACTCAGATGACCTGTTTGACCGTAAAAAAATAAACAATAGCAAAAGCCGTGGTTTCCGAACTCCAACAGTGTGGAAAGCTATAAATAGAAACAGAAGCAATTCTCCCCCTAAGCACTCCCATCGGAGCCCCCTGGGAACCTCATGTACTCACTTTACTGTTGCCACTCTAGACCTTTCTCTTCTGTTCCCAGGTGGTTTGGGTGGCACTGTGATGCACCCTAGCCCCTCAGGAGTGAAGCACTCACTCCCAGCTTGTGTGGCACACTGCAGAACCCACTTGGGGTATCCCCACTGGAGAGCCTTTGAGGCCAGGGTCATGTCCCTCCCCAGGGTCTGTATCCAGTGCTGAGTGGAAAGGCCAGCCTCATTGGGCAGCTGCCCTGGGCCTTCCAGTCCCAGAAGGCCTGTGGGCTCCGTGAGGCCTTTTATTTGAAGCACCTGCCACTGGCATTGCTCCTAGGGGAACTTTGTAAGTGTCCTATTTAGAGGGAGCCTCCTTGGGGTCCATCCTGCCAGGATTCCCAGACTGCACTTGTCACATTGCTGGTAACATGAGCTTAGGGGAAATCAAAGCTGTAAAATTTACTTCTCACTCCTTCCACTGTATTGCTTGTTTTCTTTCTTTTTTTTTTTTTCTTTGCACTTAATAAAAAAATGCAAAAATATCTGGTAACTGGTGAGCATTTATGACACTGAAGTTAGTTGGCCTTGGAATGGTTTTCCCTCTGCAGGGCAACCATCAGTTGATTTTTTTTTATCTAAGTGGGTGTGTTCCTTACCTGGAATCCAAGAGTCATGGATTTAAAACTGTAAAACAGAGAAGGGCTCTGGAAACTGTCTGAAAGTTGTTGTTGTTGTTGGGTGCTGTCGAGTCGGTATCGACTCATAGCGACCCTCATAGGGTTTTCAATGGCTGACTGTTTCGGGATTGCCTCGGGAGTGGGTTGCCACGTCCTTCTCCCATTTTTGTGTTAGCTGGGAATGGAACTCGGGACCTCAGAGACTGCAGAGCGGCGCTCTACCAATGAGCTAAATCCCAGCCCTGTCTGAAAGTAGGATCTGCTACATGGTGTGTCTGCAGGGCCATCCTGCTTCGGTTCCCTTCCTCAGGTGATGGTCACTGCTGTCCTCTGGACACGCCCTCCGCCTTCACCATCCTGTTCTGCTGGGCTTTGTCAGTGTTCCTGATCCAAGTTCTTTAATGATGTAAATTGGTTTGTTGTGTTGCATACAGTGCTACAAAAGCTCCAAGGACCAGCAGCCGCAGATGGAACTGCCGCTCCAAGGCTGCAACATTACCTACATCCCGAAAGACAGCAAGAAGAAGAAGCACGAGCTGAAAATCACCCAGCAGGGCGCAGACCCCCTCGTTCTTGCAGTGCAGAGCAAAGAGCAGGCCGAGCAGTGGCTGAAGGTAGGTCGTCCGCTGGGATTCTGAGCCATTTTCACTTCCCGGTCTCTTCCTGACTCCCAGTTTTATTTTGATAGAGTTTTTCCAAGCACAGACAGAACGGACTATCTGGGTCACATTGTCTTTGGTAGAGGAGCCCTGGCTGATCAGGGCGCCTCTCACCTGAGTGACACCTGAGGGAACCTCTCCCCTCAGTGACACCTGAGGGAGGTGTTCTGTCCCTGCTGGAAGGCCGCCTCTGGGCCTGACACGTTCACTTTTATTTTCTGTAGTTTCACTTCATTGCGTCTGAATGCTTTTTTATTCATTCTGCTTGGGACATGCTGGGCTTCTTAAATTTGTGGATTGTCATCTTGCTGTGTTTTGGGGAAAAAAATTTCAGCTGTTTTCTTAAAATACAGCTTTGCCACATCTTCCCTGAGGCAATGTTTAAGCGGGTTAGACTCTCTCACTTCCACTTCTCTTTGTATTTACTGTCCTTTTCCTTTCTTTGTTAGGTTGTTGTTGTTGTTAGGTGCCGTCGAGTCGGTATCCGACTCATAGTGACCCTCTGTACAACAGGGGAAACACTATTGTCAGTGCTTCTTTGCTGTTCACAGGGTTTTCAATGGCAGATTGATTCCTGGGAGGGGGTTGCCAGGTCCTTCTCCCAAGCCTACAGCTTCTGGTGTTCCCAGGCAGTCTCCCATCCAGGTACTAACCAGGCCTGACCCTGCTTAGCTTCCGAGATCTGATGGGATCGGATGCCACAGGGCTACAGCTGCAGGCCTTCCTTTCTTTAGTCTGGCTTATTTTCACTTGATACCTTCCAGTTCACTGTGGCTCTCATTGACTGTTTCTAATCTGCTATTAAATTTGTTCACTGTGTTCTTTTTTTTCTTTGTTTCCCTTTATTGATAAATGTTGGTAGGGTACAGAGTAATACAGCATTTCCTTCTGACATTATGCAACTATTCCATCACTTTTGGTTACACTTTCATCAACTTACAACCTTTATGGAACCTTTTGATTAATATGTAGTAAAAGTTGTACGGGGCTCGGATTTAGCTCAGTTGGTAGAGCGCTGTGCTGCAGTCTCTGAAGGCCCGAGTTCAATTCCCAGCACCGCAAAAATGGGAGAAGGACCTGGCAATCCGCTCCCAAGGCAATCCCGAAACAGTCATTGAAAACCCTACGAGGGCTGCTACGAGTTGGATACCGACTCGAGGGCACCTAACAACAACAAAAGTTGTGTGCATTTGTTTACTGTGTTCTTAAGTTTGGTTGTGGAAGTTGTCTTAGTCTGTTCAGGTTGTTGTTGTTGTTGGGTGCCCTTGAGTTGGTATCCGACTCATAGCAACCCTCATAGGGTTTTCAGTGGCTGACTGTTTCAGGATTGCCTTGGGAGCGGATTGCCAGGCCCTTCTCCCATTTTTGCGGTGCTGGGAATTGAACTCGGGACCTCAGAGACTGCAGCGCAGCGCTCTACCAACTGAGCTAAATCCCAGCCCTCTGTTCAGGTTGCTTTGCTGAAACACCACAGACTGGGTGGCTCATAACAACTTACTTCTCACTGTTCTGGAGGCTGGGAGGTCCAAGGTGAGGGCACCTGCAGATTATTTCTCTGGTGAGGGCCCACTTCCTTTTAGAGAGCTGTGTTCTCTCTCTGTCTTCAAGTGGTACAAGGGTCAGGCAGCTCTCAGGGGCCTCTTTTATAAGGGCACTGATTCCATCCATGTGGGCTGGGATTTAGCTCAGTTGGTAGAGTGCTGCGCTGCAGTGTCTGAGCTCCCGAGTTCAATTCCCAGCACCACAAAAATGGGAGAAGGGCCTGGCAATCCACTCCCACGGCAATCCGGAAACAGTCAGCCATTGAGAACCCTATGAGGGTCACTATGAGTCAGATACCTACTCGATGGCACCTAACAACAACAATTCCATCCATGGGAAAAGGACCTGGCAATCTACTCCCTAGGCAATCCCGAAACAATCAGCCATTGAGAACCCTATGAGGGTCGCTAGGAGTCGGACCCAACTCAAGGCACCTAACAACAACAACAACAACAACAACAACAACAACAACAACAACAACAATTCCATCCATGAGGGCTCCACCCCCACAACCTTAGCACTACCCAAAAGCTTCATCTCCGAAGACCTTGGGGGTCAGTGTGTGAAATATCATTGTGAGCAAGCACATTGAGTCCATAGATTCCCGTTGTAGGATTTCTAACCGCTTCTCTTTCAAACTGGAAATACCACTTTTACAGCTTGGAATGTCTTTGGAAATGTCTGTCTGACTTTTATCTCTGAATGTAACAGGCATGGTGGTTCTGACTGTGATTTTGTTGGAGCGTGGACTTGGTTCCATTGTCTGTTGTCCTGCCTGCTCTTGTTCGTGTTGTTTTGTCTTCTTGTGTTCCGGGTTATTTGTTGTTCATGTTGTTTATTGCACCTTGAAAGAAAATGTTTGAAATAATGTTTGTAATAACTTCATTGAAGTTTAACTCACATACCATAATTTTATGCTTTTAAGGAACAACTCAGTGGTTTTAGTGTTCCACAGAGCTGTGCGGCCAGCACCACAATCCAAGCTGAGAACACTTTCTTCCCCTGCACCAGGAGAGCGCTGTACCCACCTGCAGTCCCTGTGCATCCTCTCCACCCACTCCACCCCAGCCCCAAACAACCCTGAATCTGCTTTTGGTCTCAGCATTTTGCATTTGAAAGGACTCCTGCATGTCACCTTTTGTGCCTGGCCTCTTCCACTTCGCATCCTGTTTCAAGGTCTTTCCACCATCATGGCGGGTGTCCATGCTGCGTCCTTTTCAGGCCTTCTTATATCAAATGTAAGAAACCATGTTGTTTTGTTGTTAGGTGCCCTCGAGTCAGTATCAGACTCATAGCGACCCTCATAGGGTTTTCAATGGCTGACTGTCTCAGGATTGCCTTAGGAGTGGATTGCCAGGTCCTTCTTCCATTTTTGCGGTGCTGGGAATTGAACTCGGGACCTCAGAGACTGCAGAGCAGCGATCTACCAACTGAGCTAAATCCCAGCCCCGTAAGAAGTCATTGTTGTTGTGGTTGTTAGGTGCCATCAAGTCGTGTCCGACTCATAGCGACCCTCATAGGGTTTTCAATGGCTGTTTCAGGATTGCCTTGGGAGTGGATTGCCAGGTCCTTCTCCCATTTTTGCGGTGCTGAGAATTGAACTCGGGACCTCAGAGACTGCAGCGCAGCACTCTACCAACTGAGCTAAATTCCAGCCCCGTACGAAGCCATAGCAGAATCCAAAATTCTGGAGATTTTTTACTCCTGTGGTTTTTGTCTTAGTTTATAGTGTTACCTTTTAAATTTAGGTTTATGGTGCATTTTGATTTAATTTTTCTGTATAGTATATTGCAGGGTGCAACTTCATCCTTCAGGTGAATATCCACTGGTTCCTTTGTTGTTGTTAGGTGCTGCCTAGTTGGGTCCAACTCATAGCAGCCCTCACAGGGTTTTCATTGGCTCATTGTTTCAGGATTGCTTCGGCAGTGGATTGCCACATCTTTCTCCCCTGCTTGTTCCTTTAGGAATAATTTTATTCTTAGGATTGTGCTTTCCTCCACCAGACAGCATTTTCTTTTGGTTCTACCGCATTCTTAGGGGCATTCACTCCCCAAAGCAGTTCAATTGCAGTTCCGGGCTTGTGAGTCAGAGCCGCTGGGTAACATGAGCTCAGCACTCAGCCGTTTTTTTTTCACTCCATGGTACACTCCTTCGGGGTGGGATCCGCTCCTGATGATGGCCCTTTTGCCAGAGACCTCATCCTTGGTGTGCCGTGGACTCCAGATCTTGTTCTTTCATCCCATAGAGCTATCACCAGTGCCACCTCCTCCTGCCCTATAGCTTCTCCTCCCCACGGGGGGCCATGGTGGCGCAGCTGCCACTGCCGCTCAGGATTTCTATGTTGCGTGGATTTTAGTCGTTGCTCACCACCACAGCCCCTCATGCTGTTAGGAAGATGCTTTGCATGTTTATCTTGCCCTCCGAATTGTCTTTGTCTGGAAGGAGTCCAAGCCTTCTAGTCCATCATTGCCTGTCGTACCCACTGTGAAAACTCAGCTAGGAGGAGACGGAAACGTGGTAGGACACTTTATAACCCTAGTTCCTATCATACCCAGGTATCCATGAAACTGTGAGCTTTGCTGCTCCTTATCCCCAGAAAGCATAAAGTCCATGGCTCCTCTAACGCTTGAGTCTCTGTGGAACCATGAGTCTTCCTTCCTTTTTCTCCCCGGGAAAGCACGAGGGTCAGACTCCAGGATGACCACGATGCTGTGCTGACCGCACAGAGCACATGGATACGGTCTGTTGGCTGTGGCTGTGACACATGTGGGGTTAGGGAAAGCACTTTTCTTTCTGTGCCCTCCTCCAGCGCTCAGGAATTTCCCCTGCTGAGTTTGCTTAGCCTTCCGGACTCAGCCTCCATTGTATGGCAGAGCAGCCCCCCGTGCCTGCAGATCTTCAGGGCTCTTGCAGGTTTACAGAGGACTCTTCCACCTCTACTGCCTCTCAGTCTTGGGTCATTATTAGTGGTTTCATTTGCCAGCCGAGAGCCTGAGGCCCAAGCAGGCCACACGCTGCCGTGACCTGCAGGAATCGAGCTGGGGATCCAGGTCAGGCTTTGTGGCTTTAGGGTTCATCCTCATTCTGCTAGGCCATCCAACAGCTTGCTCTTTTCTCTTTATCCCTCACTTCTGTGATCCTAGCCCCACCTCTCGGTACAGGGGGAAGAATGATGATAGAGTGAGGGAGAAGCGTTCCTGATGGTTGTTCCTTCTTCTGTCCCACTCGTGGCTGTGT
>VMDO01038222.1:0-13665 GCA_007922755.1 Pedetes capensis
AGGCCCCCAGGTTGGAAGGCACTCAAAAGACTACTGGGGAAGAGTTGCCTCCTCCAAGTAGAGTATACCGTGATGAGGGAAATGGAGTAAAACCCCAGGGTGCTCAACGTGATGATGTGACACAACTCAAAATGAGGAGAAACAACTGTAAACATCCATTAATAATTGGAACATGGAATGTACATAGTATGAATCTAGGCAAATTAGAAATTGTGAAAAGAGAAATGGATCACATAAACATTGACATTCTAGGCATCAGTGAGCTAAAATGGACTGGCATAGGCCATTTTGAGTGAGACAGTCATATGGTCTACTATGCTGGGAATGATAAACTAAAGAGAAATGGGGTTGCATTCATCATCAAAAAAGACATTTCAAGATCTGTCATGAAATACAATGATGTCAGTGATAGAATAATATCCATACACCTACAAGGAAGGCCAGTTAATATGACTATTATTCAAATTTATGCACCCAACACCAAGGCCACAAATGAAGAAAGGGAAGACTTCGATCAGCTTCTGCAATCTGAAATAGATCAAACATGCAATCAAGACATACTGATAATCACTGGTGACTAGAATGCAAAGGTTGGAAACAAAGAAGAAGGCCCAGTCGTTGGAAAATAGGGTCTTGGTGACAGAAATGAAGCTGGAGATCGCATGATAGAATTTTGTAGGACCAATGACCCTTTCATTGCAAAGACATTTTTTCAACATCATAAACGGAGACTATACACATGGACTTCACCGGACGGAACATACAGAAATCAAATCGACTACATATGTGCAAAGAGACGATGGAAAAGCTCTGTACAAAATGTCAAAACAAGACCAGGTGCTGACTGTGGATCAGACCATCAACTTCTCATATGCAGGTTCAAATTGAAGCTGAAGAAAATTAGAACAAGTATACGAGAGCCACGGTATGACCTTGAGTCTATGCCACCTGAGTTCAGAGACCACCTCAAAAATAGGTTTAATGCATTAGACACAAATGACAGGAGACCAGAAGAGTTGTGGCATGACATAAAAGATATCATTCAAGAAGGAAGCAAAAAGTTATTAAAAAGACAAGGAAAAAAGAAAAGACCAAATTACATGTCAAAAGAGACACTGGACCTTGCCCTTGAACGTCGAGCAGCTAAAGCAAAAGGAAGACATGATGAAGTTAAGGAACGAAACAGAAGATTTCAAAAGGCAGCTCGAGAAGACAAAACCAAATATTATAATGACATGTGCAAGGAGCTGGAGGCAGAAAACCAAAAGGGAAGAACACACTCTGTGTTTCTCAAGCTTAAGGAAGTGAAGAAAAAATTCAAGCCTCGAGTGGCAATAGTGAAAGATTCTACAGGGAAAATATTAAATGATGCAGGAAACATCAAAAGAAGATGGGAAGAATACACAGAGTCATTTTACAAGAAAGAATTGGTAGATGACCCACCATTCCAAGAGGTTGCATATGAAGAGGAACCAATGGTGTTGAAGGACGAAGTGGAAGCTGCCTTGAAAGAACTGGTGGAACACAAAGCTCCAGGAATTGATGGGATACCAATAGAGATGTTTCAACAAACAGATGCAGCACTGGAGGTGTTAACATGTTTATGCCAACAGATTTGGAAAACTGCTACTTGGCCTACTGACTGGAAGAGATCCATATTTGTGCCTGTTCCCAAAAAAGGGGATCCGACTGAATGTGCAAACTATCGGACAATATCATTAATATCACACACCAGCAAAATTCTACTAAAGATCATTCAGAAGCAACTGCAGCAATACATAGACAGGGAATTACCAGAAAATCAAGTGGGATTCAGAAGAGGGCAGGGAACTAGGGACATCATTGCTGATGTCAGGTGTATATTAGCTGAAAGCAGAGAATATCAAAAAGATGTCTATCTATGTTTTATTGACTATGCAAAAGCATATGATTGTGTGGATCACAACAAATTATGGATAACACTTTGGAAAATGGGAATACCAGAACACCTAATTGTGCTCATGAGAAATCTGTACATGAACCAGGAGGCAGTTGTTTGAATAGAACAAGGAAACACTGAGTGGTTTAAAGTTGAGAAAGGTGTGCGTCAGGGCTGTATACTTTCACCCTATCTCTTCAATTTATACGCTGAGCAATTATTCTGAGAAGCTGGACTTTATGAGGAAGAACGCGGCATCAAGATTGGAGGAAGACTCATTAATAGCCTGTGTTATGCAGTTGACACCACTCTGCTTGCTGAAAGTGAAGAGGATTTAAAACATTTACTGATGAAGATCAAAGATCATAGCCTTCAATATGGGTTACGACTAAACATCAACAAAACAAAAATCCTTATGACTGGGTCAGCACACAACTTCACATTAAATGGAGAAAAGATTGAGCTTGTCCAAGATTTTACTTTGCTTGGCTCTATAATCAACTCCCGTGGAAGCAGCAGTCAAGAAATCCAAAGACACATTGCTCTAGGAAAAGCTGTGGCAAAAGATCTCTCTAGAGTATTGAAAAGCAAAGATGTCACATTGAAGACGAAGGTGCGTCTGACTCATGCCATGGTATTTTCAGTGGCATCATATGATTGTGAAAGCTGGACATTGAACAAGGGAGACAGAAAAAGAATTGATGGTTTTGAATTGTGGTGCTGGAGACGTCTATTGAATATACCATGGACTGCCAAAAGAACCAACACGTCTGTCCTAGAAGAAGTACAACCAGAGTGCTCCTTGGAAGCAAGAATGGCCAGACAGCGTCTTACATATTTCGGACATGTAGTCAGGAGAGATCAATCCCTGGAGAAGGACATCATGTTTGGAAGAGTGGCAGGTCAACGCAATAGAGGAAAACCCTCCACCAGATGGATCGACACAGTGTCTGCAACAATGGGCTTAAACGTAGATAAGATTGTTTGCCTGGCACAGAATCGGCAAGTGTTTCGATCTGCTGTACATAGGGTCCCTATGAGTCAGACTTGACTCGACGGCACCTAACAACAACAACATGACCAAACTCAGTGACAACACTGAACAAGATTGACCCAGTGTACTTCAAATCTTTCTGACTAAAATGACCCAAGAAACCACTTCCAATGAAAGGTGATTACCAAGGAAATTGAAGCCTACTTTTCTTCTCTACACTTCCCTAATTTACATAAGCAAATTGATGGGCTGGAGATTTGACTCAGCAATAGAGTGTTGTTGGCCTAGCTTGTGGTAGGCTCTGGCTTGGATCCCCAGCTCCATACACACACAAAGTGGAGGTCCTGAGAAAACTGATTTGTCCAAAGTTATCCTCAGGGAAATTGTAAATACTAAAGAACTCATCCAATCTGATTAAAGAACCACTTGCTTTTAACATCAGGATATCCATTGATGTCTTTTCACTTGCAAGGGCAGGATGGTAGAAACCAGGGACACTTGATTCCCATCTGACAGTGGACCTGCTGGAGGAGTCGAGGCTCAATCATTTCTAGAAGGCTCAGTGACCACTTCTCAGTATTTCCCCATAATGCATTTAGTTATGCACAGTAGGTGTGCTGGGGGTTATTCAGAATTTCAGAGGATCAGTGACTATTTTAGTTTGATTATTCCCAGCTAGGCTAAATTGTGTCCATGCTTGAGGTCAATAATGAAGCTGACTCACAGAGAAGAGAGAAGGCTATAAAACTGTTGAAAGTGCTAAAGACGAGGAAGAGAAGATAAGAAAAGGAAAAGGAGAAAAAAATTCAAAAAAGAGAAAAAAGTATAAACTGATGTGATGTTCATGGGTAAAGGAGGATTTCCAAAATGTCATCACCATCTTTGACCTCAAGCTTAGTTATTTTTTCCCTCAAATTGAACACACAGACAAAAACGAGGCTGTGCCTTTTTCAGTGGTTTCCGATACAAAGTCTCCCTTTTCCTTTGTTAATTACTATATTTGCATTGTCTGGATTTCACCTTTCTAACTTAACTATTCTCTATTTTGCTGTGTCATTGTCTTTAGGGCCCAGAAGTGTACCAAGGACCCTTGAAGGCAGGTTAAGTATGTACTGTTTCTCACAGCTGACAGTAGAGATGAGTCCCCTCCTCTGATAATTGTATGTACACCTTCCTGCTCAGAGATGAGAGCTGCCTTTGGGTGAGGGGTTTCAGGTTTGGAGAAGCACTCAAATCTTTTCCGGCCAACGCTAGGTTTCTAAAACATGATGTGTTACAAGAAATAAAGGTACTGGACATCTTCATACTAACTTTCTTTATAATGCATTTTCTGTTCATGCCTTGCATACATTTCACCCTTCACATTGCTGAGAAGGCAACAAGAAAAGAATCTCTTTTTCTGGCATCTCATTGTGTTAGCAGAACAGAAATGTTGAATGAAAGACGTAAATTAGTGAGGGAAATTCTACATTATCCTTAAAAGCATTTGACAGAACATCATATTCTCTGTAATTTAAGTAGCTGAATAGACCAAGCAGAGCTTAATTAAAGGAAAACTATGAGCTGCAAACTACACACAATTATTCAAAAGGGTGCTTAATTTTATCTTCACTTAACTCACTTTATTGCTAAAGCTCCAATAAAATTACTCAGATAATTTTACATCACAAAGTTAATAGAGTTGTAGATGTCAGTTTTGGCAAACAACATTGTAATGTGCTACTTTAAAACTAACCTTTTTGATTCACTTTTGATAAAGGATATTGCTCCTGTGGCAGGTAGGTATGCTTGCACATATATTTTAATGGAAAACACAATGTGTTACTTCAGTGTTGCCAAGAGAAACCTCACTGAAAAACATAACTTTAACGAATCCAGTCCAGTCCAGTGTCTGCCCTTCAGTTGCAATGTCAGAGATTGTCCCTTTTCTATGTTTTCTTGGGTGGAGCTGTTCTATTTATGTATGTGTTAATATCTTCAGTCAAGTCTAAGGATTTAGGAGTCAGATTGACTTCAAAATCATTCACCTTAAAATCTATTCTCAGACTCACTGTATTCTGATTGTATTGTCTCCTGGCCTCACATTCTAACAGCAGTGTTGTGATCTCCATTGGACATTTCTCAGGCTTGAGGATACTTTTGGCCTGAGATCAGTTGTTCAAAAATCACTTCTTTAGATACTAATGGCAGAAAAATGAAGATACTCAAACTAAGATCCTTGTGGAAATCCTCATGTACGTGTACTTTTATCACATATATTCTGGAGAAAGGAAGTAAACACACAAAATGCCTTCTAATTAAACCTACTGAAGTTTAAACTTCTGGATGTATAGGAAATGGTATCACATTCCCCTAATTTCTGAGCTGACTTTCTTGGGATATTTGCATTGTTGAAAGGACACTTTCCTATTCACTAGTGCTAGAACTCTGTGGCCCAACCTTTTTACCCTGGTAAGCAAATGGTTCTCTTCACTCCAGGTTCAGTAACTGAATCTGCGGTTTATGTTACTGTGTATGTTCCTCCCTCATTTCCTTTCTTAGCCAGCTCCATAAAATTTAGGATTAAGGATTATGTTTCTGCTTAGCCCTTATTCTTTCTAATAGTGTAGCTGCTGCAACTTCACTCAGTAGCACAATTCTGGTTCCCTGGTTAGACTAATCAGAGTGCCTGGCAAATTGAAATTTTATTTAAAAAAGTTAAAGACAGAGTTTTCTTATTTAGGTCAAATCAATTTTGAAAAACTATATCAGGTATGCATAATTTTTTCCCATTTTCCTTTCTATGACTTTCTTGTAAAGTGTGTGTTAGCATTGTTTTTCAGAGTTAGATTGCTGATTAGAACTCATGGTGAGACTCTCTTGATACAGAGACATTCTTTAGAGGACACCTTCCTGTTTTTGAATCATGGAACTCTGTGACTCTACATGACTGCCTTTTAGACTTCTTTCTATTTCTGAAAGAGCAGCTTCCTCAATTCACTATCATGCCTCTGTGGGTTTGGTAGATAATAAACTACCTGTGGGCAGAGTTTATGTCACTATATCTCAGGTACCTGGGGTAGTGTCTGGCACAATAGTACAATCTAGGAGAATTGTTACAATATTTTGATGTTTGATGTGCCAAGAATGTTGTTGTTGTTGTTAGGTGCCATCGAATCGGTATCCGACTCATAGCGACCCTCATAGGGTTTTCAATAGCGGACTGTTTCGGGATTGCCTTGGGAGTGGATTGCCAGGTCCTTCTCCCATTTTTGTGGTGCTGGGAATTGAACTTGGGACCTCAGAGACTGCAGCACAGCACTCTACCAACTCTGCTAAATCCCAGCCCCGTGCTAAGAATAGTAATCCTTTATTAAATAAAAGTTTTAGAAATATTTTATCCCATTTTATCAGCTGTTTTCCTTGCTGAGTAGAAGTTTATGTTGTTGTACTGAGGGGTTGAACTAAGGGTCTTGTGCATGCTAGGCCAGTATTCCATCACTGAGCTGCACCCCACCCTCTTTTTATTTTTATTTTGTTTTGTTTTTCTAAAGACAAGGTCTTGGTAAGTTGTGCAATCTTCCTCTGGATTTGAACTCATCTTCCTCCTGCCTCAGCCTTGTGAATATCTGAGATTACAGATGTGTGCCATGGCACCCAGCTTCTTGGATTGATATAATCACATTTGCCTATTTCTACTTTGTTTCTTGTGATTATGGAGTCTTATCTAAAAAATCATTTCCTACTCCAATTTCTTGAAACTTCTAGTAGTTTCTTAATTTCAGGTCTTATATTTAGGTTATTGATCCATTTTGAGTTGATTTTTATACTGAATGAGACAGATGGACTCAAGTTCTAATCTTCTGTATATGGACATTCCATTTCACAGCATCATTTATTGAAGAGGCCATTCTTTTTCTAATATATGTTTTTCATGCTTTTGCTGAGAATCAGTTGGCTATAAATATCTGAGTTTACTTTTTTCATTTGTTTCCATTTTTTATTTTCAGTTTGAGAGGTTTTTATTAACATGTCTTCAAGTTTGCTGTGTTTCCTTTGCACTGTTGAAAGAACACTTTCCTATTCACTAGTGCTACAACTCTGTGGCCCAGTCTGTTCATCCTCGCAATCAAATGATTCTCTTCACTCCAGGAAACTTAGCAATGTCTACTCTACTTAGAAGCCCCTCAAAGGTATTCTTTTTCCTTCTTTTTCTCGTCCTCCTCCTCCTCTTTCTTCTCATCCTTTCTCTCTCTCTCTCTTTTTTTTTTGGCAGTACTGGGGGTTGAACCCAGGGCCTCGAGCTTGCATACTTTGCAAGTGGTGGACCACTGAGCTGCACCCCCATCCCACTTTTTTAGTTTTTGAGACAGTGTCTCTCTAAGTTATGCAGACTGCCTCTGGTCTCGAACTTGCGATCCTCCCACCTCCTCCTCCCAAGCTGCTGGAATGCCAGGCAGGCACCACCACACTGGGCTCTTCATCCTCTCTCTTTTGATGCATGGAATGGAACCCAGCTATGTACCCAGCCCCATTCTTCATTGTAGTTACATTTAAAACTCTTTCCTAAGAACTTCCATCTCTCTACTTATATTGCCAATTTGTTACCGCAGATTGTCTATATTTTCTATATAGCAGCTTTAGAATAGTAAGCATAATTATTTTAATTTCCCAGTCTGATAAGTGCAACATCTGTGATATATATATATATATATATATATATATACATATATATACATATATATTATATATATATGTTATATATATATATATATATATATATATATATATTTTTTTTTTTTTTTTTCTTGTTTGGATGATTCTCTCTTCATGCTGTTTCTTCTTGCCATTTAGTATGCCATGTAATTTTTGTTAAAACCACGACCTGATGCATCAGTGTAAGGAACTTAAGTTAAGTATGCTTTCAGTATGGTATTTTATGTTATTCTTGCATAGGAGTTGCTGTATGTTTATTGTTTGTTGTAGTTATAGGTGTCAGAGGCTTTGATTTATTTTAGTGTGCTTGTTTTTGTTTATATTGTTGTCTATGGGTTTCCCATGAAACTCCTTCTTAAACAGAGTTTATGTCTTCCAGCTTTCATAGTTAAAATCTACTATTAATATACTGGAACCCTTCTGATGTGGTATGAGTTACTGTGACTGCAAACATTGTCTAATCTTATGATTAAAACTCAGTTATTTTAATGGGAATGAGTTCCTGGGATGTGACTCACAGAAAATCCCTTTATTTTCCTCCCTTTTGTTAGGATTACAAGGCTGGAGGGGGTAGAGTTTTCTATTTGCCTTTCTTTTAGGCCAGATGAGGAACTGGGTAAGTAGTTTCTCTTGAGGATCATCTCTCAGTGTTATTTCAAATGTTTACTTACCACCTCCTTTGGTTGGAAGTTTGAGGAAACTTTTCCTTAATCTTTCTGAGATGATAGGGCTTTTGGAGATAAAACACATAAAAATTTAGGGCCTAGTCAGATGCCTAGAGGAGACTTTAATCTTCAAACCAGTATATGTTCTGCCTTTTTTTGTTACCCTTTTCCTCTTTTACTGCCAACATTCTGATTAAGTCTTTTCATGATTCTGAGAAATGATTCCTAGGCAGGGAGTCAGGGATCGGGGCAATACCCAACTCAATAATTAAACTATCCTTTTCATGCTTTGCACTTAATGAGACAAACTACCAGATCCTCCTGCCCAATCAAAAAAGGAGAACTATTCCCTACCCAGATGCTCTGCTGGAATTTCAAAACAATGGCCAGACACAGAACTACAGACCATGCACCTAAACCTCTACCAGATGACCACTATACCCTACACTGGTGGTACTTGTTATGGTTTAAATCTGAAATGCCTCCCATGGTCTCATCTTTTAAATGCTTGTTTCCCAGCTGGTGGTGCTATTTTAGGAGGGTGTGGAAACTTTATAGGTATGTCCAACTCCCTGGCCCATAGGTTGCATGTGGCCCAATACAGCTAATAAAGTAGACCAACAAAATCTTTTAACATCATGTGTTTTTGTAGAATTTATTTTCTTTAAGACCTCCCTTATCATGTATATGTGCTATATAATATAATTACATAATTTATGTGTAGCTCAAGACAATTCATCTGTACTTGTTGTGGCCCAGGGAAGCCAAAAATTTAGAGGGTACAACATAGATGGCTGAAGTAGGTCAACGAGGGCAGGACATTGAAGGTGACACCTGATCCGTGGTTCTAGCTTGGCTCTCAGCTTTCTGGTCTACCATAATGTGAAACATGCTCCTCTGTCACATATTCCTTCTGCCATGAGTTTCTGCTCATGTGCCTGAAGCCAATCACCTCTGGACTAAAGCTCTCTGAAACCATGTGCCAAAATGAATCTTATTTCCCTTAAGTTGTCTCTGTCAAGCATTCTGTCACAGTGCTGAAAAGTAGCTAATACAGAAAGTTTGTACCAAATAAATGGGGTTCTGCTGTAACTAAACATAACCATATGGTTCTTAAGCCTTTGGAACTGTTTTGTGTGATATATTTGGAAGAGTTTGGAGGTGCAGGCTAGACAAGTCATAGAAGGCTGTGAGTACAGTAGTAATAGGTGATTCTGGGGGCCATCCAAACAACAGAATGCCAATAGAAATGAGGACAGTAAAGACAGTGCTCATGAGGTTTCAGGTGATAATACAGACTTTATTGGGTATTGGACTAGAGGACATTGGTTTTACATTCTGGCAAAGAATTTGTCTACATTTTGCCCATGTACTGAAAAATTGAGTGGGATTAAATTCAATAGTAATGGACTAATTTATTTGATGGAGGAAATTTCAAGGCAGCATAGAATTAAGACTGTGAAGTAGTGATTGCTGAGTATTTTTAGCTAGGTTTACAGCGTGATTTAGGGGGAAAAGTCAGGGGAGAAAGATGCAAAATACACATAGTCTGGCCATAGAAAGAATGCGTATAAAGTTGAAGAGTAAGAAACCATAATTGTTGAAGAGATTAGTACCGTTAAAGAGAAGCCTAGTGCCGTGCACTAGAAACATATGAAAGATTCTTTGAAGGCATTTGAACAACTGGCCAAACACCACCCATCACAGGCTCCAGGTTGTCAAACTACAAACTCATTTGAAAGACATTCCTTTGGAAAGAAAGTGCTTCCAGGGTACCCTGCTGAAAAAGGACCACATAAGGAACTCTTCCCAGGTTCCGCCACCTAAACACTCAGAGGCGACTTTGGCTGTGGCCCAAGGAAACGTGACTACTCAAGCTGGCAGCAGAATTTGGCTCCACATGGTCTATTTTTGCAGGCCTACAGAATGGAAGAATAACATGGTCATGGAGGCCTTCACCAAGGTTCCAGAGAGAAGCTCATGAGGCCAGGCTATGTGTAGCAAGGTCAGATTCCCTGTGGCGAGCCACAGAGTGGGTCATATGTGATGCTGTGTAGGTGAATACTAAGCTACAATGGAGACCCCAGGACACTGGTGATGCCAGGAACATCAAACATCTGCTGTGGAAAGCTGCCAGCTCCAAGGAGCTGGTCCAAGAGAGAAGCAATGTGGATTTAAAATGGCAAGACTGTAAGGGTGGTGCTGTCTAAGCCTGTTAGAGCTCAGTTTATACTCTTGATGCTAGAGATGGAGCTCTCAGATTTATTGCTTGCCCTGCTGGGCTTTGGCCTAATCTTTCCTTGCTATTCTCCTGTTCCTTCCTTTTGGAATGGGAATCTTTACTTTGTGACGCTGTAAATTGGAAATGTATAACTTTCTTTTTGATTTTACAGGGACTTTCAGTGAAGATTTTGTCTTGAACCTCAGAAGAGAATTTGAGTTTAGACTCTGGAAAAATGTTGGAATTGTTAAGATTTTGAGAAGTCTTAGAGAGAGACCAACTGCATTTCACATCATGCAATGGACATAAACCTTTCTGAGGCCAAGGGTGGAATGTTACTCTTTCAAGCAGAAATGACCCCAAAAGTTCATGTTTTCAGCACTTGTTTCCCAGTTGCTGGCATTATTTTGGGAGGCTGTAGAACCATTAGGAGGTGAGACTTAACTGGCAGAACCAGGTTACCAAGGGTAGGTCTTTGAAATTGATGCTCTGCCCTTGGTTCTGGTCTGGAGCTCCATTTCTTGGTCTGCCATGATGCCAAGAGCACTCCTCTGCCACATGTTCCAACCACTGCAATATTATACTCAAGTGTATATGGCCAACCAATGATACACTGAGCTGTCTGAACTGTGAGCCAAAATACTATCTTTTCTCCCTTAAATTGTTTCTCTCACATATTCTGGAACAGTTGGTACAAACATACCTAACACAGCACTTGATTTGTAAAGGAAAATTTAAGTGAAAATGGACCTCAATACACTTGACTCCTAGCTTCAACTACTAGCTGTGCGTGATCATGGATGATTTTACCTCAATACAATCTCAAGACCCAATCTACATAAAAGGAGGGGACAATCAACTCTACCTTAGAGACATCCTCAATTGACATCCTCTGGCACATAAAAATGCCAACCCTACCTTCCCCATGATGGTCCTCACTCACAAGGTCACCTTTGCTACTAGCCAGCAGATTATTTTGCTTTCTAAAGAAAACTTTTAATTGATGGCTTATTATGTCTGTCTGTAAATTCTTTTTTCAATGAGGCCATGAACCTAAACAAATAGGGGTCTGAATCCCCAGTCACTGTCCTCCACAATTCCACTTTACTTCTTTTATTGTATCACTAGATGAACTGCACTTTTTATTTTATTTTGTCATTTTCAGTTTATATTTAGAGGTTACCATGTTTGTTTTATTATATCACAGTCTTCCCTCAAGTAATATGCCACTTTGAATATACTTTATTAATCACACACAGTATACTCACTTCCTTTCAATGATTGTGCTATTGTCAAATATTTTACCTCTAAGTACATTGTAAATCTTCATGATGTGTTATTATTTTCACTTTGGCCAAATATCTTTTAAACACATTTAAAAATAGAAATATAGTTTTGTTTACTCATAAGTTTAACATTTTCAAAACTTCTTATTCCTTTGTGTAGATCCTTATTCCATTGAGGTCATTATCCTTGGCCTTAGGGAATTCTTACAACATGTTCTATAGTACTTATCTGCTGCAGATTGTATTAGTTTTCCTTTTTTTGAAAAAAATATTATTTTGTCTTTACTTTTGAGAGATATTTTTCACTGGGTATATAATTACAGCTTGAAACGCTTTGTATCTGGGGTATACTTCAGAGATGTTATCCTACTGCATTTAGTTTGCATTGTTTCTGAGAAATTTGTTATCATTTTAGCTTTGTTCTTTGATACATAATGCATCTTTTCCCCCTCTGGTGATTCTGAAAACTTTTCACTTTACCATTGATTTTCAGTAATTTTTTTTTCAGATGAGGTCTTACCATGTTGCTTGGGCTGGTCTATAAATCCTGGTTGACTGATCTTCCTACCTCAGCTTCCCAAATAGCTGGGACTACAGGTACGCAATGGGCTTGGATTTAGCTCAGTTGGTAGAGCGCTGTGCTGCAGTCTCTGAGTTCCCAAGTTCAATTCCCAGCACTGCAAAAATGGGAGAAGGACCTGGCAATCCACTCCCAAGGCAATCCCAAAACAGTCAGCCATTGAAAACCCTATGAGGGTCGCTATGAGTCGGACACCGACTCGATGGCACCTAACAACAACAACAACAACAGGTGTGCACCACAGTACTTGGATCAACAATTGGATTTTCATATGCATTACTTTGGTTTTTTCTTTTCCAAATTTAGTTTGGAATATATTAAACTTCTTTTAATTCTATGATGTATCTTTTTTTAGGAAATTTGGAAATATTTTAGACATAATTTTTTTAATTCTCATTTCTTCTGGAATTTCAATTTTACATTTTTTTATGCTACTACAGGCTGCCTCATATGTCACTGTTGTCATGATTTTTTTCCCCAATATTGTTTTAGTCAGTCCTTGTACCACTGTAACAGAATACCTAGCATAACAATTTAAAGGAGGAAAGATTTATTTTAACTCACACATTTAGAGGTTTCAGTCCATGGTTGGCCTGCTCCAGCACTTTGGGCCTGAGGTATGGCAGAATATCACGGCAGCAGGAGCATGTGGCAGATGAGGCTGTTCACCTCATGGTGCCTAGGATGTAAAAAGAGACAGCAAGGTACCAGAAACAAGATAGTCTTCAAGGACATGTCATCAGTGACCTATTTCCTCCAACTATTCCACATCTTTTAAATTTTCCAGCCCCTTCCAAAATAATGCCACCAAATGGGGACCAAGCCTTCATTATATGAATTTTTGTGGATAACACTTCATATCTAAACTATAACTACTATTGACTGATCTGTGTTTAGTTTTGAAAAAGTTTCTGTTGCTCTGTTAGGAAATTCATCTCTTTTCTTCTATTTTCACTAAAGTCTTTCCAAACACTATGCAAAGTGAAAATCTTCACTTCTGATATTCCCAATACTGTTGTTATCAAAGCACTGTAGTGTACGTCAGCTATATTTTTAACTTTTTACCTTTGCATGACAATGCATAGAATTAAAGTTGATATATCATTGAACAATGATACATTATTATCATTTAGAAATAAAGAGATAAATATCAATGGAATTCTATAAATAGAGATGCCGGTTGTGTTTTCATAACTCCTAGAAAAATATATGGAACACAGTAGGTAGTTAGGGCATTTAATAAATGAATGGATGAAAACAGATTTCTTCAGAAAAATAGAATTGGGTGTATGGAAGGAAAGTAGAG
>VMDO01038223.1:0-13665 GCA_007922755.1 Pedetes capensis
CTCATAGCGACCCTCCGTACAACAGGGGAAACACTATTGTCAGTGCTTCTCTGCTGTGCATAGGGTTTTCAATGGCAGATTGATTTTTGGGAGGGGGTTGCCAGGTCCTTCTCCCAAGCCTGCAGCACCTGGTGTTCCCAGGCGGTCTCCCATCCAGGTACTAACCAGGCCCGACCCTGCTTAGCTTCCGAGATCTGACTGGATCGGATGCCACAGGGCTACAGCTGCAGGCATGCTTTCTTCTAGGAGATATTTATTCTCAACTGTGGCCTTACATGTCTACATTTATGCAAGTGACTTAGATTTTTATGTCTACCCTGACTCCTCCTTTGAACTCCAAACCTGCATTGTCAGCTGCCTACATTCTCCTTCCTCTTAGACCTCTCCTGAAGGAAATCCAACTCCATCTTCCCATAAAACACATAGAAGTTTAGCTCTGATAAGTAGCTCTCATTGGTAGAGAATTCAGTTTCTCCAATTAGGAATCATGGTGTCACCTTTGAGACATTTTAATTCCTCCCTTCTCCCTCTTGTTCAAGCCAGTACAGTATCAGCCTTTGTGACTACTTCATGGATTGAAACTACCCATCTTTCCTACATTGGCTTCTACCTACCATCTGCTGCAAGCTGCCATGGTTTCTTGCTGAACTATATACTCTCTTCCTATTGGGTGTCACATCCATCCTGGGCCCTTCTAATCTTTTCTTCTCTTTTCAAAAGAATCACAAAATTAGATCATTTCACCCTCTGGTGTCTACCACCCTTCAGGGGCATTTGGACTGTGCAGCCCTGTTACCAGGTCCACAATGCTCTGTGTGGTGCAGGGTCATCTCATACCCCGCTCTCTTCTCTACACTGGCTGTATTTCAATCCCCTCTGTGAATCACACTCCCTTCTACAAAAAAAAATCCTGTGTACATTTTGTTTCTCTGTCTAGAATGCCCTTTATGACTCTCTTTATGGAGCTGATATATTTTGTTTCCTGTTGTGTCACTGCCTTAAAGAGGTCTTTCCTGACCGTTCTATCAAAATGGACCTCCCACTCCCACTCCCTATAACTAAATGAATACAATTTGTCATTAGCATCTGTTTGTTTATTCACCTCTTTTCTTTCTTCTATACCACTTACTTCATGTAAAGAGTCCATAAGTTTTACTTATGAGAATTTAAATAAATCAAGAACACAGAACATGCTTTCTAAATTTTGGCTAAATGAACAAATACACAAGAAATAAAGATATACCTATAAAATAATTTTCTTTTATCATTTCATTGTCCTCCAGCTCAAGTGTTTGCCCTTGTATGATTTCTTTGGGGTCGTCTTATAGGTAATAGTGTCCTCATTTTGACTCTGAAAAACAAGTGATGGTGCTGTCACTTATGATAGTAGCAATGGGAAAGGATGGGGTAGAGGAACAGATTTTTCATAGAGAATAAATCTATTTTCTTCTCTCTTCCACACAGTTTCCACTCTTTGATCTTTATTCTGCAGCACGTAGGTTATATACTTAAAAGTTTTCAGTAACTTATGTTAAGATAGGTGATGTTATTCCTGAGAAGAGGGGCTGGGGTTTGGCCCAGTTGGTGGAGTGCTGCTCTGCCCTCTCTGAAGACCCAGGTTCAATCCCCAGCACTACAAAAACAGGAGAAGGATGTGGCAGTCCACTTCCAAAGGAATCTCAAAACAATTAGCCAATGAGAACCCTATGAGGGTCACTATGAGTGGGACTCGACTTGATGGCACCTAACAACAACAATAAAACAACAATACTAAGTTATAACCAAGTTCAAAAAGCCAAAAACGTCCATATCCACAGTTTCAAATGTAAACATTTATTATTTCTCTTTCCAGCCTACTACATTGCCTCTTGCCATATGATAAAGTAGGAATTCCATCCACATTACATGTGTCACAGATAAAGGAGAAAGCCACTAAGCTCATCCAGTTGGGCAAAGATCATCAAGTTACTATCACAATGGAAACCCCTGGAAAAAAAGCTTGACTCTTACACAAATGGCCCTGTGCCAGACAGAATTCTCCCCAGAGACAGAACCAATAGTATATGTTGTTGTTGTTGTTGTTGTTGTTGTTGTTAGGTGCCATCAAGTTGGTATCCGACTCATAGCGACCCTACATACAACAGGGGAAACACTATTGTCAGTGCTTCTCTGTTGTTCATAGAGTTTTCAATGGCTGATTGTTTTTTGGGTGTGGGTTGCTGGGTCCTTCTCCCAAGCCTACAGCACTTGGTGTTCCCAGGCAGTCTCTCATCCAAGTATGAACCAGCCTTGACCCTGCTTAGCTTCTGATATCCAAAGGGATCAGATGTCACAGTGGTGTGGCTGCAGGCCTGAAGAATATAGGATGATTAAATCCTCAACATAATAAGGTGTCTCTCCATTTTTTTTTCTGGTAACTTGCATATTATTGTTCCTAATCTATTCTTAATCTATTCTTATTCTTTCTATAGTGTTAATTTTTATTAGATATTGAGGAAAATATTACTTTCTGGAATTTATAAAACCATTTTTAATAATTGCAAATACTGAAATCTATTTTCACACCATCCTAACTGCATTGCTTTTGTTTTACTGTGATTACTTCAGTCCTTACATATCTATCTATCTATCTATCTATCTATCTATCTATCTATCTATCTATCTATATGTTTTTTACTTTTTGAAACAGGGTCCCGCTAAATTATGCAGACTCCCTCTGGTCTCAAGATTGTGATCCTCCTGCCTCTGCCTCCCAACTTGCTGGGATTACAGGCATGTGCCACTGCACCTGGCATGACAGAGTTTTTTCCAACTTTTATATTTAACATTTTGTTTGTTTTAGCTATAAAGTCAACATTGTACAAAATATTCCAAAGCTTAATGTGGATTATTCCCTAATTATTTTCGTAGTTTGATGCTAGGGTAAAAAAAAATGAAGATTATTTTTAAAATCACATATATCCATATTATTTAATCCTCGAAGTAAAACATATTTCCTCCATTTTACAGGTAAACCAGCTGAGACTCAGGATGACTGCTGGTTTGCCAATTATTCTACAACCGAGGAAATAGTACAGCCATTATTCAAACTTTAGTTTCCTTGGTCTGAAGCACTATTCCACGCTAAATAAAAGACACTTTCCTGCCATGAATGAAACAGGAAAATTTAAAACTAAGTGAACAAAAATAATAAAAATGTGTTAAAATCTCCTACAAATTCAATATGTGCTGTAGATTGGCTGAGCCATCTTCAAGAAAAACTATTTGAGTAAAAGGCACTTTCAACTTTCTAGAGCAGTAAGTAGTTTACAAAACTGACCACACATTACAGTTATCTTGTATGTCTTTTAAAGGTACAGATTTGTTGGTCAAAGATGCAAAATTTCAGTTAGATGAGAGAAATAAGTTCATGAGATCTATTGAGTATCATGGATGTCTATAATTAATAATAACATGTTATATCAAAAGATGCAAAGAGTAGATTTTAAGTGTTCTTACCACAAAAATATAGGTATTGGGGTAATGCATATGCAAATTAACCTGATTTAGCCACCCTACAATGTAGCCACTCATCAAAATGTCACACCAAAGGCTCAGGATGTAGAACCATGGTACATCACTTCCCCAGCTCCAAAAAGCAAAAACAAACTAACAGAAAAACAAGTCACACTGTGTACCGTAAATATGGGGTATTTTTCTCTATAAATTTTAAAGATAAATTTTAAAAAATACAGATTCACGTGTTTATTCCATGTTGAATCTGATTCACCAACTTCACAAAGGGGCCCTGAAAGATCTATCTAAAAATTTCCAAGATAAATGTGGCACATAATCAGGTCTGAGAACCACTGCTTTGGAGAGGATATATTATGTGAATGTTCAGAGAGCCTGGGTCCAGGAGCCAGGAGCTGTGGTGCACACCTGTAATCCCAGTGATTTGGGTTGCTGAGGCAGGAGGATCGTGAAGTTTGAGGCCTTGGTCAGAAGCACTGTTGTTGTTGTTAGGTGCCATCAAGTCGTGCCTGACTCATAGCGACCCTTATAGGGTTTTCAATGGCAGATTGTTTTGAGATTGCCTTTGGACTGGGTTGCCATGTCCTTCTCCCATTTTTGTGGTGCTGGGAATCAAACTTGGGACCTCAGAGACTGCAGAGCGGCACTCTACCAACTGAGCTAAATCCCAGCCCTGGTCGGAAGCACTATTCCATGCTAATAAAAGATACTTTCCTGCAGTGAATGAAACAGTAAATTGTGCAGTTTAGTGCACAATTTAGTGAGTGTGCAATTTAGTGAGACTCTGTCTCAAAAGAAAAAAATAAAAGTAGATCCAAGGTGCACTTGCAAATATGTGTGGGCTCAGCTTTCAAGTACCACAAAAGAAAGAAAAAAAGAAAAGAAAACAGAAAAGAAAAAGAAAAAAAAATGAACCTAGATTCAAATTCTAGGTCTACTATGAGTTGTGAAGCCTGCTACTCTGAGTGACAAGTGACCCAGCCACTGTGCTTTGGTGCTCTTTTTCTAAAATGAAGTTGATAATAATAGATATCTTATAGGGTTGTGCTTAAATAAATTATTTTTAATATAGAATAACAGTTGAGTACTGGTTTGTGAATAATAAATGTTTGGCACTGATTTTCTTTTATAATTAATTTACTTCTTTTTAAGTAGCATGTAATAACTGTACAAAAATGAAGGTTTGATGGGTGGCTACTATCTACTAACACAGAGTAATAAGTAGATGTAATAAAACTTTTCACGGAATTGAGTGATCTTCTGGTGTACTGTTCTGGCTAAAGAAAAACATTTTCTAAAAAGAAGAAGAAGAAGGAGGAGGAGGAGGAGGAGGAGGAGGAAAAACAAAGAAAATCCATACAAGTTTACCTAAGGACATGTAAGATAGTTGAACATGAAAATGAGCTACAATCTATAATTAGTATTAAATATGCAATTGCTTTTGATCTTTGCAATATAGATAGATAATAACAATTATATATCTACCCAGAAATGACATAAGGAATATGAAGTGTATTTTATTAGCTACAACTGTATTTTACTGTAATAAAAAAGGCTAACTTAGTTGACGTTTATACAAACTCATGTAATAACTTCTACATTTGTTCCTGTCACAGGTAGTATTTCAATTTAATCATGGTTAGACATTTTATTTAAATCACTAAAAATCTCATTCCTCACTTAATGATGCAAACCAATATATAAAACTGCCTGTATCAGCATTGCTTATTTATCATACTGATTTCCCAAAAATATATGTTCATTGTAAAGCCCTTTCTGAAAAATTATCATAAAGAAATAGCTTTTTAAAATTTTTAAAGTTCTCATCTGGATCACAATAAAGTTGAGGCAGGTTCTTGGAGTGTAGAACAGTGAGCTTATGTTAAATCACATATTATGTTATCTAAATTATCTTTAAAATTATGCAGATATATTTGAACAATTTCTGTGAGAGTTCAAGGAATATTAAGAGGTTCTTCTTTTAGCTTTATTAACTATTTAGGTATTATAGTGAGTTGAATTGTGTCCCCCGAAGATGCTACTAGAACTTGCAAATGTGACCTTCTTTGGAATAAATGTCTTTGTAAATATAATTAAGATAAAGATCTCCAGATTAAATCATTGTGAAATTGGTGAGTTCTAAGCCCATTGATCAATGTCTTTATAAGAGACAGAAAAGGAGAGATACATAAAGATGCAGAGGAAAGAAAGCTATTTGAAGATGGAGGCAGAGACTGGAATTATACTGCCATACACCAAAGAATTCCAGCAACCACCAAAAGCTGGAACATGCAAGGAAAAATTCTTCCCTAGAGCTTTTTCAAGGATGGTAGGCTTGCCAACAGTTTGATTTCAGACTTCTGACCTCCAAAACAGGGAGAGAAGAAACTTCTACTATGTTAAAGCCACAAAACTTGTGCTAATCTGTTGTAGCATCTCTAGGAAACTAATACAGGAATACATTTTATACTAATTATAGATTTTGAATTCTTTTAAATATTGATTTGTAGCTAGCCAATATTTATAAATAAGAGCTTTTTAAAACAAGTACATTAAAGATAAAATATTTTTCAATAAAAATAATATCAACTTTATATACCTGTCATTCCATCTATTCTCATAAAGTTACTGTTTGGACTTTATTTTGCCTACTGTAGATGTGGCTGGTGGTTATTCGTCCTCCATGCTCGATGCCATCAGAAGAGCAATGATGGTTTCCAATATCCTTTTAATTAATAAGGTAAATGAGAAAAGCCTCACTCTCAAAGAAGTCTTCAGACTCGCTACTCTTGGAGGAAGCCAAGGTAATGACTATTTTATTTTTCTCTCATAAAATGTACAAGGGTGCTAATCTGTGTCCTTGGAGGCAAAATAAAGGTGAATGGTTGTGGAATCAGGGGAATCCCCTATTCATGACAGTCATGTCCCACAAAACATATTCAAAACATGGGTAGGAAAGGATATGTTCAGTTACGTAATAGAGGAATCATTCTTCCAATGAATGCACTGTATTTGGCAAAATAAATATTGGATGCACAATTATCATATTAATCATTTTAATGAATATTTAGTCACATGCATACAAGTTCTTTAAAATACTCCATTCTCCATTGAGTCATGTACTTGCTCTCTATTGCTTGACTGATAATGCTATCAGTAAAAGTGGTAGTTAAGAGATCTTATCATGTGGTAGGCACCATGCAAAAAACTTTATGTATGTAGTTATTAAATCCTCACAATCACTGTTATCTATCTATCTATCTATCTATCTATCTATCTATCTATCTATCTATCTTACAGTACTAGGGATTGAACCCAAGACCTTGTGCATGTTAGGCAGACACTCTACCACCGAGCTACATCCCCAACCCAACAACTACTCCTATTACTTCCATTTTACAAGCAAGGAACCTGAGTGAGACTTAACACAGTTGTCGAGCTACAAAGTGCCATGATTTGAATCCAGAAAGGCTAATTCCAGAGTGTAGATTCTTACCTTGTACCCTCCTGTTTGATATCTTCTTGTATAAGTTCCTACCTAGCCCATGAGTTTGGGTTATATATTTAATTATTTAAGGCCTCTTTAAAAACATAGTTGGTTGATTTGCAAATATTATTTATCAACTTTCCTTACTTCTCATGTGTAACTGCAATATTATGGAAAAATAAAATTGTAATTGTAATTGCTTTACATTTAGAAATATAGTATAATATAAATGGATGATAATGAATATATTAAAGTATATAGACACGGATATATAGATGTAGATTTATGATACATACGCTGAGTCTTCAAAAATATCTTGGGAAGAACAACTTCTCAGTAATTCTTTGAGTGTTTTGTCCTATGATCAACACCATTAAGAATATTTCAAGAAAAAGAAGTAGTAGTTATATTCTTTGCATTTCCTTTGACCTTGTTGTTTCATTTTCTAAAGTTCCAAGTTTCAAATCATCCATTCTTTTCACTGTGACCCCCGCCCCACACTGTCCCCACACCATCATTATATTTACACGTCTGAGTTTGGTTCAAGTTGTTCTGCCATCTATTTTCATGATGAAAAAAAAAAAAGAATCTAAATAGTGGGTTTGTTTTTTTTTTGTCTAGGCTCTCTGTGATTTGCTCCATCAGGATCCTGTGTCTGATCAAGCTGCCCTGGATGCCTACCAAATCATTTCTACCTTGCAGTGTAGCTTTTCAGTCTTGTTTTATGTGCTTACTGTTATGGAATTTCTTCTCCTTAGCTTGTCTCTACTATAGTCTGAGTGAAATGAGATGGATGGATCCCCACTTAAACTGTGGCATTTTTCCAGCTCTGCCACAGCGTTTACACTCACTCTCAATATCAATATGTGTGTGAATCATTTTCACGGAGCCAATAGTTGCTCTAAAGGCAACAAAAGTTCATTTCCTGAAATGCATTTTATTGCTTACCAATCCAGCCAGGTCTATCTGCAACCATCTGAATTTACAAACTCACTGAAAGCAATTGTGTCTCTTCTGTTAGTTCCTGAACTCTTCATGTACTCATGAATGCCCCAGTTAGTTTATACACAGCACTAAACTTGGCTGGACTCTGGCAAATGTATCTGGTTATCTAGCCTATTAAACACACAGCAACATTATGTTGAATGCAGTCATTAAAAACTCATACTTGTCATGTTTCTTTGTCAAGGGCAAAAAGTAGAGTGCAATCAGAAAAGGAGGAGAAAGTGTCCAGTGCTTTTGCATCACACTCATGCCCCATCCCCACAATGAGTAAGGCTCACCTAACTGCTTTTAACATAATAATAATTTTCACATTCTTGCTATGAGGATTCTTTAGATAAAAAAGTCTTTTTCTTTTCTGAGAATAAAAGAGTTGCCCTTTCCATAACCTCTTAAGAACAAGTAAGATTTCTAAGTCAGTGCTTCAAGAATGACTAAGTCTTCTGGATACCTATACACAGAAATATACGTATCAGATATTGCCTAGCAGGGTAAAAATGTATTCAGTATTTTTACATCAGACAATACCCTAACAATGATAGACTGGCCCAAACACATAAAAACTGAATAAATAATGTTGTACCTGAGTTAACCTTCCTTTTATACATACTTCCTTTGTGACCTCAGTGGATACCTTGCTCAGATTACAGGTTTTAAGGAGATTCAGATTCAATAGCTTCATTGGCCAGGAAACCCCATTGCCCCCAGCTTCTTAAACTAAATCATAAAATCGAGAGATGTTCTTCCTTGGTATGTAATAACAATGGAACATGAATTATAGCTGGGAGATTGACCAAGTCAATAGACATTATTGGCCTATGCCCTGTTTTAGAAAACCCTTCTTCTCCAGCAACCAGAAAATCTTTCAGGTTATAAAGAGAGTGATCCACTTTCAAAATCATGGGGACACTTGAGTTATGAGGATCTGTTCACTTTGAGAAGTGAGGGTTTTTTTGTTTTGTTTCGTTTTTTGTTTTTTGTCATTCAAAGCATTTAGTTCATAATGGAAATGCCTGCATTGGCAAATATGCAAAAAGATTATTATTTTTTATTTATTTGAGGTTCATTTCACTGCCATGAAAATAAACCCTGTCAGCTATTTCATTAAATAAAAACAACAAAAAGTCAAAGCAAACAGTTGGAGTGTTGAGAGGAGAAAAAGAGGGATAGAGAAGATAGGTATTATGTCAAGCATGTTTCTTAGAGTGATAAATAGGAAGCCTTAGACCAGCTGGCTATGAAGTGCACTAATAGAGCTGAAAGAGAGACATCATCAGAATTATGATCACAATGATGAAGGAAACTGCTTTTATTCTCAGATTTTGCTTTCCTGTCCTTATTCTGCTTTCTATAAGTAGAAGTCTTGTGACCTATTAGAATGGAAAATTTTTTTTGCTTTACTACTTAAGATACTAATTTTTTCTAGTTTTATGTTGGCAGAATCTGTCCTTGCAAACCAGGACATTAGCATGGTTTGACGGCTTGCAACACTGACTGTGCATCTGTGCATTCACTTATTCCCTTCTGTAGCCCTGGGGCTGGATAGTGAGATTGGAAACTTTGAAGTGGGCAAGGAATTTGATGCCCTCCTGATCAACCCCAAAGCATCTGACTCTCCCATTGACCTGTTTTATGGGGATTATGTTGGTGATGTATCTGAGGTAAGTAAAAGAAAGTTAATCAAAAGGCATTTACTTCAGGAAGAACTAGTATTCTATATTCTTCTAGAAAAGAATATAGAACAAACATTTTAATGGAATGCAGGAGAATCTTAAAAAGAAACTGGATCTCTTTGATAATTATTACCACTTTGTGATAGCAATGTTAGGACTAACCATATTAATAAAATGTTTATATTTTGAATATTTGTATGCATTTCTCTACAAGGATCCATAATATAGCTAGCATGTATAGAACACTTGTTGTGTCTAGGTAGGCATGGAAGGCTGGGGTTTAGCTCCATTGGCAGAGTGTTGCTCCATGCTTTCTGAGGATCTGGGTTCAATCTCCAGCACTACAGAGATGGGAGAAGGATGTGGCAATCCACTCCAAAAACAATCCCCAAACAATCAGCCATTAGAAGCCCTGTGAGGGTCATTATGAGTCAGACCCACTCCATGACACCTAACAACCAAACAGCAATAGGTAGGTATGGATGGATCACTTTCTTACATGATTTTGTTTAATCGTTAGAGTAACTCCAAGAGAAATAGGTATTATTAAGGTTGTCATGTTAACTATAGTACAAGTGAGGCTAAGAGGAAGTTAATGATTTATGGCTAGTAATTAGTAGGCAGAGTGTGGATTCACACCCAAGACTTTCTGACCACTAGAGGCTAGACTCTTTACCACTATGCTATGTTAACTTTCTTAATTTTGTATAAAAAATAAGTTTTATTCCCCTTATTGTAAAAATATTTTCCTATGAATAAAATAAGCTAATGCATCTTATTTTAATCATGATTTTTTATAAGAAATGTTCCTAGCTGGGCCCAGTGGCGCACGCCTATAATTCCAGCGACTCAGGAGGCAGAGGCAGGAGGATCGCAAGTTTGAGACCAGGGACAATCTGTGTGACTTAGCAAGACCCTGTCTCAGAAAGTAAAAAAATGGGCTGAGGTTGCAGCTCAGTGGTCCAGCACTTGCAAAGCATGCAAGTGAGGCCCTGGGCTCAACCCCCAGAACCGCAAAACAAACAAACAAACAACAACAAAAGAAAACCCAAAGGAAATGTTCCTTAAAAATGAATTAACTATTACCATTTATAAATGAATCTACTTATGAAAGTAAAAGTGATAATAAATATATCATATTTAGATTTGTAAAAAATATAAATGCTAGATTATTTGAAATTTGTATCATTTGTTCTTGTAGGAGAGGGAAAATATCTTTTCTCCTGTCATCTTATGTTCAAGGCTAAGGTCCCTTCAACAAAAAACAAATTAACCAGAGAAAAGCCTACAGATTTATTTAGAGAAGTTTTAAATGACACAGGAGCTTTCATAATGAAACAAGGACCCAAAGAAATGGGCAAACTTGAGTGTTTTGGGGCTTGGTTTGATGAAAAATGGAGAGTCTTAGAGAAATGTGGTAGAAAAAAGAGTATAACCTAATGATACCAACCTGGAGGGAGTTAGTAAGGCCTTTTTATTCAGAATCTTCTCTATGATCTGTTGTCTTCAGAGATAAAGATGTGCCTTTTCTCTAGGTGTAGGGAGGGGACCTCCCACAGGAGGGGCTTAAGATCTGCCTCAGGGAAGAGTCAGAAAACTCTTCCTAACCCGTAAGACCTTCTTCAAAGGGAGAAGGGAGAAGGCCAGAATGGTCTTTCTCACTTTGATTTGAGTTAATGTATCCTGGGTCCATCATTATTTTCATATTATTTATTTTTTCACTCTTTTTTTATTAGAAATTTTTAATGTACCTCATAATGTGATTCATTTTGACATGCTTTTCATTGTGACAATTTTGATATATGCAATTTGATAAACATTATTCATATAGGTTACACCTTACCCTCCCCTATGCTTCCCCCCTCCCCCCTTCCCATCTAAGTTTCCCATCCAAGTCTTCTCTATCTTTTACTTAGTAGTATTTTTCTATATGTCCTTGGGTTCCAGTTCTGTTTAAGATAGAAACTTTTCCTGTAGTGGTCTTTGTTTTTATCTTGTTGGAAAAATTACATGTAATTTCTAGTCCATTTATATTGACATCATTCTTATCTTCCCTCCCCCCATTTTATTATGATCTGACCTTTGAGTAGGATTTTTTCCTCCTTGTAATTTTGAATCAGTTCCCTCATATGAGTTAGAACATGTGTTGTTTCTCTTTCTGAGCTCGTGTTCGTTCACTTAAAATAATTTTCTCTAATTCCATCCATTTTGCTGTGAATGACCTTATTTCATTTTTCTTGATTGCTGAATAGTATTCCATTGTGTATATATACCATAGTTTTTTTTATCCATTCTTTTGCTGAAGGGCACTTTGGTTGATTCCATATCTTTGCTATTGTGAAAAGCACTGCATTGAACATGGAGATGCAGGTGTCTCTGTGGTATGATGACCCATCTCACTTTGGGTAAATTCCCAATAGTGTTATAGCTGGGTCATATGGTAGATCTATTTTTAGTTTTTGATGTATCTCCATATTGATTTCCACAGTGGTTGCACTAATTTACAGCTCCACCAACAATGTAAAAGTGTTCCCTTTTCCCGCAACCTCGCCAGCATTTGTTGTTGTTTGATTTATTGATCTTGGCCATTCTTACTGGTGTAAGGTGAAATATCAGTGTTGTTTTGATTTGCATTTCCCTAATGGCTAGGGATGTTGAGCACTTTTTCATGTGTTTCATGGCTTTATGGACCTCTTCATTTGAGAACTGTCTACTCAGTTCCTTTGCCCATGTGTATATTGGGTTGTTTGGTTTTTGGGTTTTTTTTTTTCTTGAGTTCTTTATAAATTCTAGTAATTAGACCTTTGTCAGATGTATAAAATGCAAAGATTTTTTCCCATTCCGTGGAGGTTTCCTTGACTCTGTTAATTGTTTCTTTTGCTGTGCAGAAGCTTTTTAATTTCATCCTATTTATCAAATGATCCCATTTATCTATTCTTGTTGCAATTTCTTGAGCAATTGGAGTCCTGTTAAGGAAATCCTTTCCAATGCCTATATGATGGAGTGTATTGCCTATCTTGCCTTCTATAAGTTTTAAAGTTTCTGGTTTTATGTTGAGATCTTTTATCCATTTTGAATTAACTCTCATGTATATTGAGAGATGCAGATCCACTTTCATTTTTCTGCATGTGGATGACCATGTTTCCCAGAACCATTTGTTGAAGAGGCTGTCCTTTCTCCAGCTTACTTGCTTTGCTCCTTTGTCGAAAATAAGGTGGCTATAGGTGTGTCGGGGTGTATCTGGGTCTTCTATTCTGTTCCAGATGTCTTTGGGTCTATTTTTGTGCCAGTACCAAGCTGTTTTTGCAACCACTGCCTTGTAGTAAAGTTTGAAGTCAGGGATTGTGATTCCCCCTGCATTAGATTTGCAGCTTAAAAGTGTTTGGGCTATACGTGGTCTTTTGTGGTTCCATATGAATTTTTGGATCATCCTTTCTATTTCTGTAAAGTCAGTCAGTGGAATTTTAATGGGTATTGCATTAAATCTATAGATTGCTTTTGGTAGGTTAGCCATTTTTACAATAATAATAATTCTTCCTATCCAGCAGTAGGGGAGGTCTTTCCATTTTTTGTGTCCTCTGATATTTCTTTCTTTAATGTTTTGAAATTTTCCTTGTAGAGATCTGAAGGGTCTTTGGTTAGATTGATTCCAAGGTATTTAATTTTCTGGTGGGTTATCATGAATGGTGTCTTTCCTGAAATTTCCTTCTCTTCTTGTTTGGAATTGGTGTAAAGAAAGGCTATTGATTTTTGTGTGTTAATTTTGTAGCCTGCAACTTTGCTGAAGGAGATAATTAGATCCAGAAGTTTTCTGATTGAGGTTTTGGGGTCTTTCAAGTATAAAATCATATCATCTGCAAATAATGATAATTTGACCTCTTCCTTGCCAATCTGTATCCCTTTGATTTCTTTCTCTTGTCTGATTGCCCTGGCCAGAACTTCAATTACTATGTTGAATAGAATAGGAGAGAGAGGACATCCTTGTCTTGT
>VMDO01038224.1:0-13672 GCA_007922755.1 Pedetes capensis
ATATATACCATAGTTTTTTTGTCCATTCTTCTGTTGAAGGGCACTTTGGTTGATTCCATATCTTTGCTATTGTGAAAAGCACTGCATTGAACATGGAGATGCAGGTGTCTCTGTGGTATGATGACCCATCTCCCTTTGGGTAAATTCCCAATAGTGTTATAGCTGGGTCATATGGTAGATCTATTTTTAGTTTTTTGAGTTACCTCCATATTGATTTCCACAGTGGTTGCACCAATTTACAGCTCCACCAACAATGTAAAAGTGTTCCCTTTTCCCCCGCAACCTTGCCAGCATTTGTTGTTGTTTCTTTAATTGATCTTGGCCATTCTTACTGGTGTAAGGTGAAATCTCAGCGTTGTTTTGATTTGCATTTCCCTAATGGCTAGGGATGTTGAACACTTTTTCATGTGTTTCATGGCTTTATGGACCTCTTCATTTGAGAACTGTCTACTCAGTTCCTCTGCCCATTTGTGTTTGGTTTTGGGGGGATTTTTTTCGATAGCAGTTGTCACCCCTGTAAGACATATTTTCTTACCAATATATTTATTCTCTGCAAGTTCTGCAAACTGTCAAGGACTAATCAGTAGACTTGTAAAGAGCCTGGAATACTCTAGATACCCAATGATGGAATGAATAAAACATCCCAGGCTTGAGAGATACAAGACAAGTGAGTCAAAATTTGGAGTAGGAAAAGACTTCTCTATTAAGAGAGAATAAGGTTGTCCCTAAAATTGAATAAATGCCATGTAAAGAAGCTAATTAACTTTTTACCCAAAAGTTTTACCTGAGTGTCTCTTTACAGAGCCAATATTCTTAGGATATTATTTACAACTAATTATGCTTTACTACTAAGTTTTCTCAGGTGAATCTATATATAAGATCCTTTAATAAGTTGTGTTTTCTAACATTCAACCACTGCCATCAGTACAACTCCGTCTTATGTTATACAGTGCTTGAGGCCAGATCTGGCTTGGATTAAATCCATATTTTAAAAATCTAGTCATTGATTTATTTCATGCCTAAGGCCAATTCAATTGGAACATAATCCATGCTTCATAAGCAAAATCCAAAGTAGTGAAAGATTCCAATTCCAAGACAGACAAGTATTCAGTAGACTAACAAGTGCATCTGTTTGGCGTTATTCAGAAACCCATATTTTAAAAAAATAAAATACCTGCCAGAACCCTGGCCATTTTGAAAGTATATAGCTTACTGTAATTCTGATTATGATGAGTGTTTATTATTATGCATTTTTAATGTGTGCATTTTCAAAAGGAGTCTTTTGTGTTTTTAATGTGGGCCTGGATTGCCTGGAGTTGGTCATGTGCCACATCTGTACTTGGGTACCACATTCCTCCTGCCCACTTTACCATCCTCAAGGGCCCCAAGTCCACTCAGGACAGGGGCTCTCTGGACCTCTGCATTTATCAAAACATTTCATAGTCCCTAGGAATTTCCCAGATACTCAGAGCCATCAGGAGCTGTTAATCTATCCTCGCTCCTGTATCTTCCCTTTTACCATCTATTGTATACCTTCCTTTCTCCTAGCTTGTAGGCTTAGGGCAACTTGAGCAGTTGACTTTTCCATACACAGGAAACTTTTTAAAATACTGAGTCTGAAATAAAGTTCTCAATTTTCAACCTATCTGTTATGTTGCATTCCTACTAGGCAGAAATTCCCTTCTCTCCAGATATTAGACATTAAAATAGATGGCAGCAACAAAAAAGAAAAACTCAGTCCTAGAGCTCACCCTACTTAGTGTGTTATTCCCTCTAATTTTATTATAAGAAAGTTTCCAAAAATATTCTTATAGACTACTAATAATTATTATACATGTTGTTGTTGTTAGATTCCGTCGAGTCGGTGTCTGACTCATAGCGACCCTATGTACAACAGGGGAAACACTACTGTCAGTGCTTTTCTGCTGTTCATGGAGTTTTCAATGACACATTGTTGTTTGGGAGTGGGCTGCCAGATCCTTCTCCCAAGCCTATAGCATCTAGTTTTTCCAGGCAGTCTCTCATCCAAGTACTAATTATTAATTATTCTTTGGGAGCAGGCTGCTATTAATAATTATTATTCATATAGGCTCTGTGATAATTCCTTTTATTATATCATCTAATATGATTTCAAGTACGGCTCATAGTGACTCTGTGTACAATAGATGAAACACTACCCAACACTGTGCCATGCCTGGCACTATTATCAGTGTTTCTCTGCGATTCATATGATTTTCACTGGCTGATTGTTTTGGGAGTGGGATTGCAGGTCCTTCTCCCAAGCCTACAGCACTTGATACTCCCAGGAAATCTTCAATACAGGTGCTAACCAGGCCCAACTCTGCTTGACTTCCAAGATCTGATGATATTGGATGCCAGAATGGTACAGCTGCAGACAAACAATGTGAGTATGTATACAATTATTATCCATGTTATGCCTGGGGAGGACCCTGAGGTTTAGAGAGGTTATCTAATTTCCATAAAATCACAAAGACATTGGGATTCAGATCCACACTCTTACTATTATGCTGCCATTGTCTAAGGTAGTCTATTCATGGGTGCAACACACATCCTTCTACAGTGCATTCAATTCATTCTACAGTAATCTGATTTCCTGAGAGGAAACTTTCTAATTCTGTACGTGAAATTTAGCCCTTATTTTTCTTTGGTACTTCCTCTCTCTCTCTCTCTCTTTCTCTCTCTCTCTCTCTTTTAACTTTATGTTAATTGCTTCCTGGCTTCTGTGATGACATCCTCTCTTGGATTCCCTTCTGCCACTCTGACTATTTCAATTCAGGCTTTTCATTCTTTGTCCTCTCTTCTGAACTTCCATTTGTCTGTACTTACCCTTGCGTACTCCTTTAAGAGATCTCTTTTATCTTTAAGTATTTCTTCTAGTATCATCCCTTGATGACTCGTAAACATGACATTTTTAGTCTAGAACTGTCACCTGAGCTGCCAAAAGGATTCATCTGTACCAAATTACAGGTATTTCAAACTGAATTTGTCTGTAAGAAAATTACTCCATATTACCATGTTACCATGTGGATTTTGCAAGTGTTTGAAGGTGGTTTCTTTTCTTTTTCTTTTTCTTTTTTTTTTCAGTACTTGGGGGTTGAACCCAGGGCCTCGTACCTGCATGCTCTGCAAGTGCTGGACCACTGAGCTGTACCCTCAGCCCGTTTTTCTAATTTACTTTCTGAGACAGGGTCTCACTAAGTTATGCAGACTGCCTCTGGTCTCGAACTTGCAATCCTCCTGCCTCCACCTCCCGAGCCACTGGGATTACAGGCGTGCGCCACCGCGCCTGGCGTGTTTGAAGGTTTTAAGGAAAAAAACTTTACTCCTAATGCAGGACTGAAAGTGGATCTTGATGTCATTAGCTTGGCAAAAAGAAGTACCTACAGAATAAAGTTGACTAAGAAATGGGGGGATGTAAGTCAATGAGAGAAAAGACCCAGGCTCCTGTCTATGCCTAGTCATCAATTAATAGCATAAATTTTTACCTATAACAGGTATTATAAGTTTTCATATGGGGCCCACCATTGGAAGTAAAACCCCTAGCTAGAAAGGGATAAAATACTCTAGGGCAGGATTTAGTCTGTAGCCATCACATCCTGGTATCCAATCCCGTTTGATCTCTAAAGCTAAGCAGAGTTGTCCTGGTTAGTCCTTGGAAAGGAGACTGTCTAGGAGTGCCAGATGCCGCAGGCTCAAGAGAAGGACTTGACAGTCCACTCCCAAAACAATAAGTAATCGAAAACCCCTATGAGTAGCAGAGAAGCATTGATAATAGTACCAGGCATGGTACGGTGTCCAGTAGTGTTTTGCTCTGTTGTATATAGGGTCACTATGAGTTGGACCTGACTCAATGGCACTGAACAACAGCGCAGGAATTAGCAAACATTTTTGAAAAAAGAGCCAGATAGTATAGTATAACTTTCAGGCAGGTAATCTGATCTCTGTCATAACCACTTGATCTGCCATTGCCTGAGGTATAATAGGGAGACAAAAATATTGGAATTATTTATTAATTAAACCCTATATCACAAAAACCTTAAACTAGATCAAATTCTCTTTTCTAAAAGCCAAGTGGATAGTAGGAGACTATGTAGCAACTCTTTTGTCACAAAGTAAGATAAGAATTTATCTTGCAAAGTAGTGCTGACTTTTACCATATAGAAGACCCAATTTGTAATTAGTTGGAAGTTTACTGTTCCATATGAGACATCCAGTATCCATCCATATCATATTAGAACTGTATCCATGTACCAAGCAAAGGAAGTATATTTTATCTTTTGAATGCTAATGTAAACTGTGGACACATTTTTTAATTGCCTCAAATTCTTTTCAATTTGGAAGTTTTAAATACCTTGGGCAATATGTTGTATTTATATTCCTAAGGAACAACATTTTATGCAACCAACCTAATTGAAGAAACAAATGCAAGTTATTCCCAGAAAAAAAGCTATAAAAATAAACTTAATATAAAATAACTACATACTAAGAAGTTAGAATGATCTTTAAAAATAAGAGCTTGGAGTATGAACTGCTAGAGCTAGCAAATTATCTTCTCTTTACCTAGGACAATGACCTGAAAAGATGGTTAATCATCATTGGACTGATTAAAAAGGAACACTCACAGCAAATAAAGGGTAGACTTGCTGCAGTTGCTGTAGGACTCTAAATTCAGGTAAGAACATTTGAGATTCTCTAGTTCCAACATCTCTTCTATATAAGAAATTCCTACAACATGCAAAGAAAAAATGTTCTGGTGGTCATTATAAATATCACAAATTCTATGCTTTGTACCTTCTGTACTCTTTATGTTCTGAGCCCTTAAATCCTACCAACTACCCCCTCAGGGGATATGCCTCGGGTTTATGTAATCTTAAATAATAGAAAACCATGTATCTATAAATAAAAAATAAGATTTGAAATTCCATTCCTCTTACTTTCTAGACTAGTGGAACTTCAAGCTTGACAAAGAGGACTGCTAATTACCTCTTAAAATGTGCGAGAAGGTATTATTTTCACTAATTACATAGAATTTTTAGACTATCCCTTTGATTTCACCTTAGCTGGACAGTGGAAGGGGAGAACCTGATAAACACGGAGAAATAGAATATGTTTCAAAGCTCTTTAATTACCTCTATTTTCCTCATTTCAAATAATTTGACTTGAAGTAAGGGAAAAGGAGGAGATTTTCTGGATTATTTTATTTACAATTAAATGAGAAAAAATCTAGTCAGCACAGCTCCTCCACACCCTGAGGGCTCAATAAGTGTTATCTTCCTCTCCAATTTGTGAAAGTGACTGTCATTGTAAGGCAGCTGTGGTTATTGCCAAAGTCTGGTGGGGGCAAGTACAGCACCCCAGTAAAGGTCTAAGAAGTCAGGGAGTGCTGGTTTCCCCTTGCCTCCTCAGTTCCCTAGGCACATGCTCAGGATGGGTCACTTGACCTGCACTGCTTTCCTGTGACCCCTGACATAGTAGGCGCTGGACACAGCTGAGCAGAGGCTGGCAAGGTTCTGCCCCCTCCACCAGGTGGACCTGGGAGGGACCATGCTGTTCTCCTTAGGGAAGAGTTGCCATGTGACAGCCAAATGCCTGGTCCTGTCTTACAAACATGCTATGTCTCCAGAATTCATGGCAGTCATTTTGAACTCATATAAAATGTGTTCAGAGAAGAATATGTCATCGCCTCTAATCAGGTAAAGCAGAAAGTGTGGCATGTAGTCAAGAATATGCTGATGTTCTAATTTCCCAGTTACCTCATAGTTGTGTGTTAAGATTGACCCTTTGTGAGAAATGAGGAATGAAGTTCTTACTTTTCCTACTTTTTGCAATGCTTTATGCCAAGATGTAGAAGATAGGTGTTGACTAGTAGTCTGTGAAAAGTGGGGAAATAGAGACAAGTCATGTCTGAAGAGGTCTAGTCTCCCATGGAGCCATGTATTGGAGAGGTTTTTCATGTGGGGTGACTGGAGGATATTGGAGAGGTTTGATTTGGGCAGCACTGCACCTAGGAGATGAGGGAGCATGTTACAAGTCCAGAGGAAACATTTTGGAGAGTCAAGAGCTTTCTCCTTGGAAGGGTGGTTCATATTTCAAGGTGCATGTGGATGGACAAAAGTATGAGCTAGATAAGGTTGTAGAGATCCTCAAATAGAAAGTCTAAAGTTTGTTTTGTGTGGCACAAGGGATTCTTGAAAGATTCAGAGAGTAGATCATGCATGCATACTATAGACAGGCGGACAGGAGATGTGGCTAACAAAAGTTAATCTATTGGAATATGAACAAGCTGGCAGTGGTGAGACCATAGCCCTCAAGCCTTGAGAAATATTTAGTCAATAGAAGAAAAGAAATCTAAAGGTAAAAGAGTGTGATCTACCCTGCAAATCACTCAGAGAGATTTATAAATACAGGATTATGTAAAAATAAAAAGATTTATTGATATTTAAATCCTGGGGAGCTAAATAGAACAGCGTATTCATAGAAAAAATGGCATAGAATTTATCAGAGGACTGCTATGACCTGCATCTCATGCAACTATTGATTTTCTGCTCACCCTGCTCCACCCAGAAACTGAACATACCCAGGTACTCTTGTGGATGGTACATGTGCAGAGAGTGGGATGACTGGAGTTCAAGTACACATACATAGGTATGGGTTCATGCAATATGTTTATGTATACTCACATTTACATATGTGAAAATATCCTGAGATTTGAGCTCAGGAAGTCTGAATTTAGAGACTATTCTCTGTAGTATAACACTATTTTCCTGCTCATCCAAGGAAATTCATCTTCAGGATGGTTAAGTATGAGCAAAATAGGAACATATAGTATCTGTGGTTTGGAGAATGCTATCATTTTATCTCAGCATGAAACAAGATCTTAATCTAAGATAATGAACAAAGCAGAGTTAGCTTTCTGGAAAAAATGGGCTCAATGGCACTATGGTCAAAAGTCCAGAAAACTAGGAACATTTCCAGAATAGATCATCATTAAAGAAAACAAATTGAATTCTGTTCAGAATGTCAACTATATTAGTCCTCCAGGAAGGAAGTAGCAAGATGGGATTACATACACATAAAACCCTTGGTCAGTTTTGCTTATATAGTCAGAACTCTTGGGGGAGCATTCTCATGGACATCAAGACCAACAGATAATGTGGATAATAATAATAATAATAATAATAATAATAATAATAATAATAGAGCCAAGCACAGTGGCTTATGCCTGTGATCCCATCCCTTGGGAGGCAGAGGTAGAAGGATCACAAGTTTGAGGCCAGAGTCAGCCTATGAAACTTAGGAAGACCCTGTCTCAAAATTTAAAAAAATAAAAGTTAAAAAAAAGTGGATCTAGGAGTACAGCCCAATGGTAGAGCACTTGTGAAGTATGTGTGAAGCCTTGGGTTCAACCCACTAGTACTGAAAAGAATATTAATAACTACAACAGCAGAAAAGAATTTAGAATAATGGTGAACCAAACAAATGTCAGCTCACTAATGCACAGGTCTAAGGAACCAACCCTAGGGGCTTGAACCCAGGTACAAAATAGCAACACTTACCCCAAACTTTAACCTCAGAAGAGTTTGTGTATATAACATTCAAGGGCCTTGACTGAACACCACACTATCAACAGTCTCTGGAAGAGGTAGAAGTATGGAGGCCAGTGAAGGAAGAGAAGTGGTGTAGAGTGAAGAAGGAAGTTACTGTCTGTATTATTTTCCTGCTGGTGCCATACAAAAATATCACAAGCTTAGCAGTTTAACACAGCATGAAATCATTCTCTTACAATTCTAGGGGTCACAAATCTTAACTCAGTTTTACTAAAGACAAAGTGTTAGTAGGGCTGATACCTCCTGGAGTATCACAGAGGAGAATGTGTCTCCTGGGTTTTTTAGCATCTACTGGCCTCCTGAATCCCTTGGCTTGTGGCCCCTTCCTCTATGTTCAGAGTCCATAGACTTAGTCTCTGTTTCCGTTACCACATTGCCTCTCCTTTGACTCTGGTCAAGTTTCCTCCATACTGTCTTATAAGGACATTTTAAATTATATTTAGGTCAATCCAGATAATTCAGAATACTCTCCATGTTATGATTCTTAATCACAACCTGCAAAGATCCTTTTGTCATATAAATAACATTGAAAGGTTTTAGGAGTTACGTCATGACCATCTGGGGGCTGCTGGGATTTAGCTCAGTTGGTAGAGCACCATTCTGCAGTCTCTGGGGTCCCAGGTTCACTTCCCAGCACTGCAAAAATGGGAAAAGCACGTGGCAATACACTCCCAAGGAAATCCCGAAAAAATCAGCCATTGAAAAACCCTATGAGGGTTGCTATGAGTTGGATGCAACTCGACAGCACCTAACAACAACAACAGTCTGGGGGCTGTTAATCAGCCTACTCTACCACCATTTCGTCACTTTCCTTCAGCTTTTTTTTATATAGTACACAAGTTTTCCAAGGGACATTGCTTAGATATCAAATCCTAAGAATACTGCTCAAACTTCTGTTTAATCACTCACCATTTTATTCAACAAATATATAATGGGTATACCCTCAAAGAACATGTGTTGTTGTTGTTGTTAGGTGCCACTGAATTAGTGTCCAGCTCATAGCAACCCTTTGTACAACAGAAGAAAACACTCCCTGACACTGTGTCATCCCTGGGATTATTGTCAATGCTTCTCTGCCATCCATTGGGTTTTTGATGGCTGATTGTATCAGGAGTGGGCTGTTAGGTTCTTATCCCAAGCCTACAGCACCCAGTGTTCCCAGGTGGTCTCTCACCCAAAGACTAACCAGGCCCAACCCTGCTTAATTTCTGATCAGAGGGGATGGACACCAGGGTGGTATGGCTGTGGACGAAAATACACGTAGCCAGAAACAAATGTTAGCCTTTGAAACAAATGTTAGACACATCCCTGACTTTATGGGAATTATAGGTCTCATCATCCCTTTTATTAAGTCAAGCAAGCTTTCCCACTCCCTGGCTTCTCTGCTATGCATTTACCCCTCCTACTCCAGCACTGTGTGCCTAACCCTAAATCAAATAGGACTATCTTTGTGGGAGGATGGGACAAGAGTAGAGTTCATTTTTACCATATAATGTATGTAACATGATGAACCTATTCAGAGCCAGGCAGAGTGGCTCACATCTGTTCAAACTAAGGGAGGCAGAGGCAGAAAGATCACAAGTTTGAGGCCAGCCTGAGCTACAATTGTGAGTTCCATAGCATCCTAACTATATAGTAAGACTGTGTCTCAAAAAAATGAATAAACAAACAAGCAAAAGTCTATTCAAGTGATCATTTACTCTTTAATTACTAAGTGTACTTCACCTATCCTGATGTTACGTGGAGAAATATTATAATAACCTAGGCAAGGGTTAAATTTGTGAAGGACCCTAATCTCCTTTATGAAGGGATTAGTGGCTGCATAAATACTTCCCAAGAAAGAACAGATTCCAGAATGCCGAAGAATGAAATTTTTCTTTGCTGCAAAGTGCTAATAAATGTCTGAGCATAGTCAGATTGTGACCTGGTCCTCGTATCCATCCCTATAGATAAGAGTCTGCTTCCACCTACTGGCTGGAGAATTTCACAGTCCTCAGGCACATACAGGTGATTTCTACTGGGATCTTTGTATTTGTTTCTGATTTGTCGGCATGATCTCAGCATCTTTCCACCCAGGCTTCTGCTTTACTCCAATCTCTGCAGTCTTATCCTCCAGAGGGGTTGCTTAAAGTAGCCAGAATGTTATTATAAAAATTGTTAGCTAGTTACAGATATCTAATGTATGCAAGAGGACATTGGTAGGTTTGAAGAAGTCCATAGGACACATCACACTGAGAGAGGACTTTAGGGAAACTGTTACTAAGGTGATCCACGGACATGTGGTCTCAAAGGGAATTTCAAGAAACATTGGATCAGTAGTAGTTGAGGGTGGGAAGATTCTTTTGCTCCCAAGACAATTCAAAGGATTGTGACTGGCCTCTGTTATATCATGTGAGAATAAATGACCCGGAAGTTCTCCAGGACATTTGGAAAGTGTTAATTTTGTTGTTGGTATTGTTGAGAACATATCAGAAAACTGAGGCTAATTAGAGTTTCTATTAGAGTATCCTAGTCTTACACTGGTGCTATCCAGGAGGGTACACATGTTTGCCGTTTAAATATGAAAAAATATGACTCTGGATTCGAACCTAAGAGAACTACAAAAAGTTGTGAGAAGAAAAATCAATATCATGTGAAACATATTAGAAGGCTCTGTCATAAGGTCCTGTGAATTAGCATGAATGTGGTCTGGAGTCAAATAAAAGAAAAATGAAAGAACAGCAAGATCTCATTTTGTAATGAATTGTTCAAGACTGAGAGAATATTTTTTTGATGATAGGAGTTTAGAGGCACAAGCTGAGTGGCAGGACTGCTGTCCATAGCATCTTTCTGGAGAGTGGTGTGGAAAGTAAGGTTTAAAAAGGTTATTCTCTTTGCATCTGTAATTTTGGTTCTAAGACCATGTACATTATAAATGTTCAAATGTTCATAGATACATTCAAATATTTACATAAAAGATATTCATGGCAATATTATCTATAATTTGAAAAAATACTGCGGCTCCCATGCCTGGGAGGAGTATAGTGTTTCTGACACTATACTTGTTGGTTGACCCTGAGAGGAGAAAATGAGGAAGAAAGAAACAAAGGAAAGAGATAAGGTACAGAAACAGAAATAACAAAGCATGGTCTATTCCCTTTATTTCCTAGCAGCCTAATGCTTTAGTATTTCAGGACTGGACACGAGTTTAAAAGTGAAAGGTTTAGGCATGTTTTAAGTCGCATTTTGTGACACTGGAGGAAAGGCTGTGCCTCAGCCACAGGCAGGCTGAGATGCTGAAGTTATGCTGAACAATGTGGGTGTGGCTAGCTACATGTGGCTACTTAAGTCTAAACTAACTAAATATTCAGTTCCTCAGTCTCAGTAGCTACAGGTCAAGTGCTTAAGAGCAAATGAAGGTCCCTAGGGCTTTACTCAACTCCCATCATTAAGGTTGACTCTACTTTGAGAAGGCAGCTCTTCCCCAATCATCTTTGGAGTGCCTTCCAAACTGGGGGGCTCATTTTCCAACACTATATCTGACAGAGTTTCTCTATTACTTATAGGGTTTTTAATGGCTAATGGATTCAGGAGTGGGTTAGCTATGGCCTTCTTCCTAGTCTGTCTTAGTGTGGAAACTTAGCTGAAACCTGTCTATGACGGGTGACCTTGCTGGAATCTGTAATACCAGTGGCATAGCTTTCAGTATCACACCAACACACAAGCCCCTACAGTAGGGCAAACTGATAGACACATGAGGGAAAGATAAAAGACATGGATAGCAAATAAGTACATGACGTGTTGTGTAGCATCAGTGTTCATTAGGGCAATGCAAATTGGCGAGAATGTAGAGGAACTGAAATTCTCATATATTCATGTTGGGAATGCCTGCAACCATACCACCATGGTGTCCAATCCCATCAGATCTCAAAAGCTAAGCAGAGTCAGGGCTGGTTAGTACTTGGATGGGAGACTACCTGGGAACACCAGCTGCTGTAGGCTTGGGAGAAGGATCTGGCAACCAAATTCCCCAAAACAACCAGCCATTGAAAACTCTATGAATAGCAGAGAAGCACTAGCAATAGTGTTTTGTATGTTGTACGCAGGGTTGCTGAGTCAGACACCAACTTGACAGCTCCTAACAACAACAATGGTGTTGGGAATGTAAAATGATAAAATCACATTAGTAAACAGTTTGGCAATTTCTTAAAAACCTGAACATAAACCTCCCATCTAGCCCAGCTATTCTTCTAATAGGTATTTATTCAAGAGAAATGAAAAGCATATGTCCATACAAAGATATATAATGAATGTTTATATAACACTTTCATTTGTGATAGTGAAAAACTGGAAATAACTCAAATGTCTTTAAATAAGCAAGTAGAGAAATTATGATATATTCATATAATGAAATACTATCCAGCACAGAAAGGAATGAATTATAGATGTATTCACCAATATAGTTGAGTCTCAAAATAATTATGTTCAATGAAAGAAGTCAGACCAAAAGGATTACCTACTTTTTGACTACCCTAATATAAAATTCTGTATGGTGTAAATTATTCCAGAGAGACAGAAAACACTTCAGGGGCTTGACCCGAGTGGGAGGAATGGTAGAAAGGGATGGGAAAAAACTCCTACAAGTGACTTCATTATCTCTGTCTTATGGGTGAATGTGCACATCAAAACTCATTATTGTACACTTTATGTATGCCATTTACTAAGTACTAATTATTTTTCAATTAAACTGTTAGTTTTTTTTGAAATATTATCCAGGCTAGCAAACTCTCTGGAAAACCTTCTTATTTCTCTAATGCAGTGCAAATTCAAGATTGAAGACCACTAGGCTAGTACATTAAAAGATAAGATGTAAGAAGAGGTACTGATTCTGTTTCTTTCTGCTGAATGTATTCAGGATTCATATAGTGGGCACTGGGCTGGGATTTAGCTCAGTGGGTAGAGCGCTGCGCTGCAGTCTCTGAAGTCCTGAGTTCAATTCCCAGCACCGAAAAAATGGGAAAAGGGTCTGGCAATCCACTCCCAAGGCAATCCCGAAACAGTCAGCCATTGAAAACCCTATAAGGGTCGCTATGAGTCGGATACCGACTCAATGGCACCTAACAACAACAACAACAACAATAGTGGGCACTAGAGAGTTCCTAACAGCATGGTTGATTCATTTATCCAAAAACTTTGTTGGGTGTCTACAATATAACAAACACTGTGTTGTTGTTGTTGTTGTTGTTGTTGTTGTTGTTAGGTACCGTGGAGTCAGTATCCAACTCACAGTGACCCTCATAGGGTTTTCAATGGCTGACTGTTTCGGGATTGCCTTGGGAGTGGATTGCCAGGTCCTTCTCCCATCCAAACACTGTAGTAGACTCCAAATTAAAAAAAAAGATAAAGTCCTGTCCTATTGTTGCTCATATTTCAGTAGAGAGATGACAATATGCAAATATATGCAAAATATGATTTTATAAAATCATATAATCTTAGGAGATATGGAGGTAGTTTTTTTTAGGTGCTGTTGAGTTGGAGTCAATTCATAGCGAACATATATATATATATATATATTTGTTGTTGTTAGGTGCCGTCGAGTCGAGTCCGACTCATAGCGCCCCTATATACAGCAGATCGAAACACTTGCCGAGTCTGTGCCAGGCAAACAATCTTATTTATGTTTAAGCCCATTGTTGCAGACACGGTGTCAATCTATCTGGTGGAGGGTTCTCCTCTTTTGAGTTGACCTGCCACTCTCCCAAACATGATGTCCTTCTCCAGGGATTGATCTCTCCTGACTACATGTCTGAAATATGTAAGACGCAGTTTGGCCATTTTTGCTTCCAAGGAGCCCTCTGGTTGTACTTCTTCTAGGACAGATCTGTTGGTTCTTTTGGCAGTCCATGGTATATTCAATAGACGTCTCCAGCACCACAATTCAAAAGCATCAATTCTTTTTCTGTCTCTCTTGTTCAATGTCCAGCTTTCACAACCATATGATGCCACTGAAAATACCGTGGCATGAGTCAGACGCACCTTCGTCTTCAATGTGACATCTTTGCTTT
>VMDO01038225.1:0-13662 GCA_007922755.1 Pedetes capensis
ACAGCAGAGAAGCACTGACAATAGTGTTTCCCCTGTTGTACAGAGGGTCGCTATGAGTCGGATACCGACTTGACGGCACCTAACAGCAACAGCAAAATTATGAATGGCCTGCAGCATCTGATCCTGTCAGGTCTCAGAAGCTAAGTAGGGTCAGGACTAGTTAATACTTGGATGGGAGACTGCCTGGGAACACCAAGTGCTGTAAGCTTGGGAGATGGACCTGGCAAACCACTCCCAAAAATCAATCTGCCATTGAAAACCCTATGAATATAGAGAAGCACTGACAATAATGTTTTGCCTGTTGTACACAGGGTCTCTATGAGTCGCACACCAACTCTACAGAACCTAACAACAACAACAACAACAAAATTATGAACAATCAAATTTTCCAAATATCATTTTTAGGCATGTTAGATAAGTTCCAAATATATCTTATTTTAAACTTCATAAATATATTGATGTTAACCACAAAGATATTCTACAAAATGTAACAATGCATGAATGAAACTAAGAAAAACTAATAAATATGATTCAGTGATTGAAGGGAACAAGATGACCGACAAAAATCCAGGGACTTTACCACAGAGGACCTTTCAGTACTTTAGCATTCTGGTTTAACAATATGCAATTAGATGGCAGTGACTTTCCCATGTCTTCTCAAAGGAAAACAGTCCTACTTTGTATTCTTAATGAAAACAAACTCATTTTCTCCTACACTTGAAAGAAGAGTGTGGTAATCTCAGTCATCATCATTATCATCATCATAATCCATTTACATTTGTGTGAAGCCACAAGGTACATTGCACTGAAAGAAAGTGTGAGTGTATAGAAATGTGAAATGGAAGAGCATTAGAAACATCTGATCAATATCCTTAGGCTTTTCTTGTCTGGTTTAGATAAGACAGAAACAGAACCATTCATGCTATGTCTCTGTCCTGTACAAAAAGGCTTTCACAGTCTGTGATGAGACAGGTCTGCCTCTTTCCACCACGTGTGTCCCATGTATTCAATGAGACCTCAACACCAGGCACTGTGCTAAGTTCTGAGAGCTGTTCTTCATCAAAAGGAAAAGACAAAAGCCTCAAAAGGAGAGGTAACCTCAAAAAAGGCCTCCCCGGAGTTGCTCATCCTAGGACAGAGGAAATGAAAACAGCTTATAAGTGATGATTACTGCCTATGACTCTGGGGGCCTGAGCCTGAATCATGGAGCCACATCTCTTTCAACACTCACAGTGGCCCTCGAGGACTGGGACTATCACAGTTCCCTAGTGTTTGGAGAGAGAAAGTTTGGGATCCTATGTAGGCCTGGCTGGCCTGGAAATCATGATCTTCCTGCCTCAGCCTTTCAAGGGCTGGGATTACAGGTGTGCACCCTAGCATCCAGCTATTGTTTCCATTTCCTTTTCTTTTTCTTCTTTTCTTTCCTTTCTTTTTCTTTTCTTTCTTTTTTTTTAATGGTATTAGCAATTGAACCCAGAGCCTCACACATACTTTGCAAGTGCTCTACCACTGGGCTGCACCTCCAGCCCCAGACCCTTTTCTATTTTTTCTTTATCTTGAGAAATGGTTTTGCTCAATTACACAGGCTGCCTCTGGCCTGGAACATGTGATCCTCCCATCTAGAAGTGAGGCATTGTGCCTGGCTGCTTCCACTTTCACTGAGAAACTAAACTTGAAAGTGACTGAATGACTCAGGTTAGACTACTAGCAATTAGTAATATTGAAAATAAGAAGATATTGGACTGGTTGCCTCCTCACTCTGAATTTTATGCCAAATACGAGAAAATGAGTATTGAAGAAATTAAGTAGCAATGTTAGTCACATCACCAGATAGATCTATAATAATTTATTACAAAGGATATGGTTTACTGACTAGTAACTGATTTCTTAGCACTGCAATTAACCTTTTAAACATATCATCTATTATAATCCTCACAAATATTTTGTTGGAAATGTGCATGTATGAATGTGTATTCTAACTCCAAAATCATGTAAAGGAATTACAAGAAAAGAAACTAAGGACCAATATTTCTCATAAATATAGATTTGGAAATCCTCAGAGTTATTAACAAAGTCAATCCAAAAAATTTTAAAAAAATTATTCAGTATAACTAAGTAGATCTAGCTGGGGTTTAGCTCAGTTGGTAGAGTGTTACTCTATATTGTCTGATGCCCTGGGCTTGATGCCCAGCACCACAAAAAAATGGGAGAAGGACCTGGCAGTCCACTCCCAAAACAATCTCAAAACAGTCAGCCACTGAAAACCCTATAAATAGCAGAGAAGAACTGCCATAGTGCCAGGCATGGCACAATGTTGGGGAGTATTTTATCTGTTAAATATATGGCCATTGTGAGTCAGAACCAACTTGACAACACCTAACAACAAGAAGTAAAATCTATTCCAAGTCTGCAAGACTAGTTCAACATTTAAAAACCAACTAATATGATCCATCACAGTAACAGACCAAATAAGACAAATCATACAATCATATCAGTAGACACAGAAAAACATTTTCAAAAGCACAATGCGTATTCATAACACAGATTCAGCAAACTTGGAATGGAGTGAACTTCCTTAACTTGATAAAGAACACCTACAGAAAAGCTTCAGCTCAAATCATTCTTAATGCTGGGAAATGCATTTTTTCCTCAGAAGATCAAGAAATGTGCAACTGTGTCTCCTTTCACCACTCTTAGCATCATACTGAAAGTCTGAGCTAAGAAAATAAGACAAGATGAGGAAATAAAAGGATAAATATTAAGAAGAAATAAAACTATCTTCCTTCATAGATGATGTGATTGTCTAGATAGAAAATACTAAGTCAGGAGAAGAAGAAAAAACAGAACAACAATAACAAAAACAGCCCTGGAAATAATAAGTCATTATAATCAGATTGTGGAATACAGCATTAATATGCAGAAATAATATGGTGTCCTCTACATCAATGAATAATAGGAATTTGCAATTTAAAGACACCCCCTAAAAAGAAAAATGTAAAAGGAAGAAAAAATAAAGAGATGAAGGAAAAAAAGAGAAATTCTTAGGTATAAATCTAACAAAATATGTACAACATTTATGGGAGAGAAACTATAAAAGAAGTTAAAGAAATTGGAAAAAGTAAATAAGTGGAGCAATTGTCTTTGTTCGTGACTGGGGGGCTGAATATTCCTAAGATAGCTTTTACCTTTTTAATTCATAAGATTAAATGGTATCTAAATTCCAGCACAGCCATACTGCTATCATGTTCGATCCTGTCAGATCTCAGAAGGTAAGCAGGGTTGGGCCTGGTTAGTACTTGGATGGGAGACCGTTTGGGAACACCATGTGCTGTAGGCTTGGGAGAAAGAATCAGCAACCCACTCCCAAAAATCAATCAGCCATTGAAAACCATACGAATAGCAGAGAAGCAGTAACAATAGTGTTCCATCTGTTGTACATAGGGTTGCTATGAGTGGGACACAGACTTGATGGCACCTAACAACAACAGATTTCAGCAAGTTATTTTGTGGCTATTGTAAATTGGTTCCAAGTCATTATGGATAGGTAAAGGTACAGAACAGCCAACACCATATTGATGAACCACCAAGTCAGAAATATGATACTAGCTTTAAGATTTATTATAAAGATAGCATAGTTATGATAGTGTGGTATTGGTGAGAGAATAGACAAATCAATAAATAGGGTAGGGAGATAAAAATGGAATCATAAAAATATATACAACTGATGTTTTACAAAGAAGCAAAGTCAATTGAATAGATGAGAATATTCTCAACAAATCGTGCTAAAACAATTGACAATTAGTATGAAAATGAAAAAGATTATGTACAAGGAACTTATATCTTTCATAAGAGTCAACCCAAACTGAATCACAGGACTAAATGTAAAATGCAGAGCTACAATTTTAAAAGATTATATAGGAGGAAATGTTAGTGAGCCTGAGTTTTGTAATGACTTCTTAGGTGCACACCAAAAACATAATCCATTAAAGAAAAATATGTATAAATACAGAGGATTTCTGTATAATTAAAAACTTGTCTGTGAAAGACATTCCTAAGAGCAAGAAAAGACAAACCACAGAGTAGCAGCTGTTTGCAAGCAGTTATTTAAGGAACTTGAATGAAAGATGTACAAAAAACTTAAAACTCAATAGTAGGGCTGGGTGAGGTGGTGCATGCTTCTAATCCCAATGACTAGGGAGGAAGAGGTATGAGGATCATGACTTCAAGTCTAGAGGCAACTTCGACAACATAGTGAGAACCTGACTCAAAATTTAAAAAAAAAATTAAAAGTAAGCTGGGGCTGCAAACTAGTGGTAGATCACTTGCAAAGCATGTGTGAGGCCATGGGTTCAAACATCAAGTGCCTCAAAAGAAAAAAATATATAGAAAAACATGCAAATCTATGATAAAGTGGACAAGAGATCTTAATACTCCTCACTAAAAATGATTATATGGATGAAAATTTAGAATAGGATAAGATGTTCAACTTCATGTGTTATTAGGAAATTGCTAGTCAAACTAACAGTGTGGTCTCACCACACACATACTAGAATGACTAAAAGCTAAAGTCTGACAGCACCAAATGCTGACAAGTATGTGGAGCACCTGGAACTCTCATTCATTGCTGATAGGAACATAAAGGGAACAATCACTTTAGAAAAAAGTTGAGCAGTTTCTTACAAATGTAAACTTAATCTTCCCGTGCAACCTAACACAGCACTGATAGGCATTTACACAAATAACTGAAACATGAATATCTAAACAAAACTTTCATATGAACACTTATAGCTATTTTATTCATCTTTTGCTACAAACTGGAAGCAGCCAAGATGATTGTCACTGATGAATGGATATGCAAATAGTAGTTGATCCACACAACATAATATAATGCAGCAATAAATAAAAATGAACTACATACTCATGAAAAGACACAGGAAGACTTTAAACTAATATTGGTGAGTAAAAGAAGCCAGTCTGGAAAAGTGATATGTTGTAGGATTCCAACAATTTGACACTCTAGGAAAAAGAGGGCTGTAGGGACAAGCAAAAGCTCATAGTTTTGGGGGACTCAGGAAGAGTGGGAAGGTTGAGCAAATGGAGAACCCGGGACTTGCAGGTAGTAAAACTATTCTATGTGATACTGTAATGATTGATATAGGACATTAAGCATTTGTCAACCTCCAAAGAACTTTAAAACACGAAGATTGTATCCTAGTGTAAGTTACAAATTTTGGTTAAAAATGATGTGCAAATACAAGGCCATCAATTGCAACAATATCCCATACTAATGTGAAACATTAAAAATAAGAGAAACCATAGGAAGAGAGGCCTGCAGCTGTACTACGGTGACATCCAATCCCAATAGATCTCAGAAGCTAAGTAGGGTTGGGCCTATTTAGTACTTGGGTAGGAGATGGCTGGGGAACACCAGGTGCTGTGGGCTTGGGAGAAAGACCCAGCAGTTCATAGGGTTTTCAATGGCTGACTGCTTTTTAAGAATGGGTTGCTAACTCCCAAAAAACAATCAGCCATGGAAAACCCATGAAGGGCAGAGAAGCACTGACCATAGTGTTTCCTCTGTGGTAGGTAGGGTTGCTATGAGTAAGACCTATCAGAGGGCACCTAACAACAACAATAGGAAGAAAGAGGACATATGGATACTTTCTATACTTTCTGCTTATTTTTTCCACAAAACTAAAGCTACTCTTAAAGTAGCCTTTTAAAACAAGCTGAAAATGCTGGGCGTGGTGGTGCACGCCTTTAATCCCAGCGACTCAGGAGGCAGAGGCAGAAGAATTGCAAGTTCGAGAACAGAGGCAGTCTGCATAACTTAGGGAGACCCTGTCTCAAAAAGTAAAAAAATAAAATGGGCTGGGGGTGCAGCTCAGTGGCCCAACACTTGCAAAGTATGCAAGCGCGAGGCTCTGGGTTCAACCGGGTTCAACCCCAAGTACCGCAAAGAAAAAAAAAAGCTAAAAATATAGCACTCTAGTCATGTCATGATCACTTAACTCCTTGAAGGCCATGTAGCAAGTTGGTATTCCTGCCTGCTCCATTAACTAATGCTAACAGTAGTGCCCAGGGTAAATTTCAATATGCTACAACTATGGAGCATGGTCGGGTTCCCTTTTGTGGTTTGTCTTCACTTGTTCTCAGCTCCTATTTCTCTTCTGTTACTAGGGCAAAGCATCACCATGTGCTCTCCTAACTGTGGAGAATGAATCCCCTGCTTGATAGCAAGTGGAGCATATCAGTTCTTTCATCCCCAGAGTCCTCTGTGGTCTTTATAATGTTTTACAATGCTAGAACCATTTCTAAAAGAATAGACACTTGTTAGAGGGCTCCCCCACCTGACATGTCTGTTTACCTATGCCAATACACATGTAGCACTGGATGTATTAGGCCTATTTCTGTATTTGATTCAATGATCTGGATTACCAAAGCATGTCAAAAATGTAAAACAAGGTACCAATTTTTGAGATATAGTCAATTACAATAATATTTGAGTAACTATTAAGAGAGAGAGACATAAGAGACAATGAATGAGGTAGGGAGGAGAGCCTGTGACAGAGACAATCAGATGCAAAATATTACTGTTACTACTACTGTAAAATGTTCTCTTTCTTTTAACTACCTTCATGTTGTGAATAACATAGTTCTAAGCAGTGCAAAATATTATTAATGATGCACATAGTAGATCAGTGCAGCATCCCCTGGTCCAACAATAGCTCAAAGGGGTCTGTGGTGCAGGGGTAGGCAACACTGGGAGGGAAGAGCATGTGCCCCACAGGCCAAGCAAAAAGGAGCAGAAGGGTGTGTTGAACCATGATGTTAGAAAGAGGTAATGGACATGAAATTAATGGAAGAAATATTCCAGGAGGGTTAAGGATGTGGGACATCATTTTAGATACACCTAAGGTAAAGGGCTTGCCTGCAGCTGTGGTCCTGTGGCATCTGATCCCGGCAGATCTCAGAAGCTAAGCAGGGTCGGGCCTGGTTAGTACCTGGATGGGAGACTGCCTGGGAACACCAGAAGCTGTAGGCTTGGGAGAAGGACCTGGCAACCCCTCCCAAAAATCAATCTGCCATTGAAAACCCTATGAACAGTAGAGAAGCACTGACAATAGTGTTTCCCCTGTTGTACAGAGGGTCACTATGAGTTGGATACCTACTCGACGGCACCTAACAACAACAACAAACAACAAGGTAAAGGGCTTAGGAGTTCCTACTTTGTTTACCAAAGTGACTGACGTTCTTTGCAAGGCAAAGTTTTATGGGGACAGAGGATGTTGAAGGATCCCTAAATCAATGAATACATTTTAACAATATCATACTGCCAATGCATCTATAAACTTTGAGAAAATACAAAAAATAAGTTTTTATTAGAAATTTTTAATGTACAACTTAATGGGTTTCATTATGAAATGGATTTCATTATGACATTTCCATATATGCATTTCATTGTACATTGCTCACATAACTTCCCACTCACCCTCTCACAACCCTCCTCCCCTATTCCCCCCACACCAATGGTCTCTTTTCTACTTGCATGTCTTTTTGTGAGAATATTTATCTATGTACATGCATCCTGACTTTAAGTCCAAACTTTTTTTCTTTAGTGATCTACCTTTTTACATTCTTAGCAGAATTAGATGAGTAATGTAGTCCATTTACATTATTGCCAGCCTTTGGTATTATTACTATTATTATTTTTTTATCTTAGCTATTCTTGCAGGGTTTTATATTTTTTGCTCTCTCTTCCCCCCTTTTCCCAGCATACTAAGAAAGTTAGTGCTGTTTACTTTGAGGTTGACCTCTTCCTCTTCATCCCTCCTCATTGACCCTCCTCCACTTCCTGTCTTCTCTAATCATTGCTTCCCTTTGCTAGATCCCTCCCTCCTTCTTTCCACTCCTTAAATAGTCCCTTCTATGCTAAGTTTAATTGAGCTTTTTATTCTGTTTAAATTTATGTATAGGATTTTTTCCATACTTTTAGTTTTGTTCAGCTCCCACATATGAGCAAGAACATGGTATTTCTCTTTTTGGGCTTGTTTACTTTAGATGATGTTCTCCAATTCCATCCATTTTGCTACAAATGACACTATTTCATTTTTTAAGTTGCTGAGTAGTACTCCATTGTGTATATGTACCATAATTTTTATACCCATTCTTCTGTTGATGGGCACTTTGGTTGATTCCATATGCTTGCTATTGTGAAAAGTGCTACATTGAATATGGAGATGCAGGTGTCTCTGTGGTATGATGACACATCTACCTTTGGGTTTATTCCCAGTAGTTGTACAGTTGGGTCATATGGCAGATTTATTTTTAGTTTTCTGACATATCTCCATATTGATTTCCAAAGTGGTTTGTTTTAATTTAAAAAGAGAGTTGTTTATAAAAAATAAACCTCAGAAATATTTCATCATGATAATTGAATATTGCCCATTTGCCTTCATATCAAGTCCATAAATGATGATATATTTACTAAATGGACTTCAGTACTGTAAAATATTAGCAGTAGTTTCTGTAGTTATACCAGAAGCTATATATGGGAGAGATGGCATTCCACACCCTGACCCCAGTTTACATGGGCTCAGACACACAGATGCCCCACAACTTGGAAAAAAGGAAAATAAAAAACTGCTTCTCCTAATTGAACAAGAGAGCATGCAAAAATTGAATCACAAATGTACACACTTAGCTTATGAAAATAGGGCATTTAAGTCCAGGGCAAAGCTAGTGTGTAATTTAGTTGGCTAATGTAGAGGAATAAAATGCTAATTAGATGCAAGGATACTGTGGACTTGGAAAAGGAAACAATTTCCATACAGACAACTCATAAGGATCATCCTGGGAAGTTGTTAAGTTGCACTTAAAAAACAGATACCAATATCCCTTACTCTTCAATAACCATAGTGAGAATATTGTCTTTTCTAAATATGTCTTTAAATCATGTATAAATAAGCTGGATTGATTATAATTCATATCCACCACACACACTAGTGATTAATTGTATCTTTGTGTATTGTATGTACAAGAATACACTATATTGGCCAGGTTACTACAAAAATGGTCTCTAATCTTTAAAATTTTTCACCTAAAAAGTTAACACATTCATATACAAGTTTATGTAATTATATTTAATGGAAGTCTTGACATCATAAATCATGAATTTATTGGAATAGGAAGAATTCACTTGTGATACTTTATGAAACCAAAAGACATATAGCCAGATGGCGTTTCTCTTGGTAACACACCTACAGCAGTCCACCACCAAGTTACAGTAATACCACTGAGTGTTTCTATATTTGATGGAATAGCTGGGATGAGTACATTTTGCAGGCAATGAAATAGAGATTCGTTGCAAAGAACTTCAACTCATAACTTTACGACTAAAATTCATTAATCAACTGAACTATGGAATATATTTCATCAAGTTTTAATAAAACCACTGCAAAACCAATGTAGCACAAAACACCCAGCTCATCATTCCTTCAAGTCCACTATTATAAAAGCCCACACAGAGATTGGATCAATAATGCCTACAGACACTGGGATGGAGAATATTAGGTCTAATGTCATTCTCTAGATTACATGTCTTGATGACACACTTGGAAAATGTGTTTTATTTAATATTAATAATTCCCTCAAATATTTGCTTTATCAAGAACTTATATTACTTTCATGGGTCGTATCAGCTTATTCAGGAAGAAAAATGTATTAAGATTAAAGATATCCTAGAAGTAATAACATTTTCATAAATCTGATTTATAAATCTCATAAAAACCATGGAAATAGACCCATAGTTTTTTCCCATATAATTTATAGATAGCCACATTATTTTGAATGAAAGTTGCATACTTTCATTAACTTCAATTTTTTACCCAAGAGTTCTGTGTGGTAAATATTCATTTGCTTCACTCATTTCTAATATACCTCTGAAAATCCATTTCAAATCATAGGTTGTGAGGTTTTCTAGAATTCACTTGTGTGTTTTGTGCATTGACAGGTAAAACCACAGTTGTGCCCACAGGACAGCCCCTCAGATCAGAAGAAGACAATGGTAACTAGCAGAGTTGATTATTTATTCTTTTGTTCAGCAACCATGATCTCAACCGGCTGATTCCCCCGACCCCCACTGCTCACAGCTCTTTGCTTTCTACCTGAGACACTTTTCTCACCTGTTTTGGCTTCCATATCGTTTGCTCTGAATACTTGTCCATACACATAAGTGTGTGCCATAAGCCACACTAGGCAAAGGCACTATGGTGATTCTTTTCCTGTGCTTTTCATAAAACAGCATTCATTAAGAATGACAGTATTTGTCATGCATTGTTATAGGGGATGAGGATAAAAACTGACTGAAAGAGTCATGCCCCCTTCCTCAGAAAGCCAAAAGTAAGGTGGCAACACATTATCAGACCTTACAAAAACAGAAGAAAAGTAGAGCTTGCCAAGGATATGGATAAACACTCCAAGAATAAAATCAAGGAGAAATTCTTGATCAGGAGTTATATTCTGCCCAGAGAGAAGCAAGCAAAAAGTATGAAATTTTAAAAAGTGGGAGTGAATCCATATCTTGACATTAAAACACTCTGCACCGGATCAAAACTACCATCTCCAGCTGAGAGTGGTAGCACATGGCTCTAAACCCAGTCACTCAGGAGAATGAGGCAAGAGGATCACAAGTTCAAAGCCAAAGGCAGCCTGTGTAATTCAGCAAGAGCCTGTGTCAAAATAAAAAGTAAAAAGTGGGCTGGGGTGCAGCTCAGTGGTAGAGGGCTTGAAGAACATGTCTCTGTCTCTGTCTCTGTCTCTCTCTCTCTGTCTCTCTGTCTCTCTCTTTCGCTCGCTTGCTCTCTCTCTCTCTCTCTCTCTCTCTCTCTGTGTGTGTGTGTGTGTGTGTGTGTGTGTGTGTGTGTTAGATGCCCTCGAGTCATGTCTGACTCATAGCCACCCTCACAGAGTTTTCAATGGCTGATCATTTTGAGATAGTTTTGGGAGTGGACTACCACATGTTTTTCCCATTTTTGCGGTGCTGGGGATTGATACCATATCCTCAGAAAGTATGAAGCAGCATTGTATGAAATGAGCTAAACCTCAGCCCTATATATATAGAGAGAGAAAGATGAAAAAGAAAAGCAAGTAAGTGTATAAAACCAAATCAGTGAAATAAAATGTATTACCACTATGAAGATGAAATAAAAAACTACAAAGAAAAGTATAAATCTTAAGAGATAATGAAAATCTTCCTATCATGTGATGGGAATTATCTGAATAACTAACTCAATAAATAAAAGAAAACACCTGTCCTATTGTGAAGGATTCACACTTGTGGTTTAAAAATTAACTCACCTTATCATACTCAATAATCATCTCCAAATTATTGAATAAAGCTCAAATCTACTGCATTCCAAGTTTACTGGAAAAAATAAGTCCCATACACAAACATGGAAAAATCAATGACTGTATTTTGAAAGTCAGAAGGTTATCAGATTTTTATTTTAAGACACAAATGACTGAATGATAATAAAATACCATATGTATAGTGTTGTGTAGAACAAGTTATTGTCAAATAATTCTATAGCAAGTGAAGTTATTGTCTATGAGTAAGAATATCAGAAAATGAATCTATACTCTCAAAGTCCTTGGAAAAAATTCTTCCTGCATACCCACATACACATCTGAACTTGAACTGAAGCTGACTGATAGATGAGTCAGATATGAGCTCACAAGTAGGGAAGCTATAAAAAAAATATCAAACATGAAATACATTAGCTAACAGAAGTTACTTCTATGTAAGCAAACATCTAATATACTTTATAACAATGTAAAAGTAAAAATATTTTAACAATAAAGTAATTTATTGCAACATTAAAATGTAGATTTAAAAACTGGGTCACTTTTTAAAAATTAGTTGTGTGGAAGAACTGAAGGAAGAAGTAAAAGCAAATTAAAACTTTATTTTACACGTTAATTTTATATTGTATATTCTTCTATTAACCAACGAATAGGGGAAATAATTGAACATGTAATTGGAAACAACTAGTAGAACAAAGCCAGGACATGTAATATTCATGTCATTGCAAAAGAAAATGACTGTCATGCAGTGCATTGTGGGATTTCTTGCCCAAGGGCCTCCTGAACAGCCTATGTTAAACACAGAACACATTCAAATGAAGGGAACACCTGAGTGGTGCATTCCCCACTCTATCACTCAGAAGCTTCACCAATATGCAACCAACTGATGTATGCAGATTAACCTACTACCTCAGAGATTGTTATATATACCTGGACAATAGATGAACATGCCAATTAGAAATAATAATAGGTAAAGATCTTAGGTCTGGTCAACTCATACACCCAAGGAAGCTAATACCGGTTCTGAACCTGTTGTAAGGGGCCCCTAACTGTCCTATGCACAAATCCCTCCATGTCTTGTTGTTGTTGTTGTTAGGTGCCATTGAGTCGAGTCCGACTCATAGCGACACTATGTATAGCAGACCGAAACACTTGTTGATTCTGTGCCAGGCAAACTATCTTATCTATGTTTAAGCCCATTGTTGCAGACACTGTGTCAATCCATCTGGTGGAGGGTTTTCCTCTTTTGTGTTGACCTGCCACTCTCCCAAACATGATGTCCTTCTCCAGGGATTGTTCTCTCCTGACCACATGTCCGAAATATTTAATACACAGTTTGGCTATTCTTGTTTCCAAGGAGCACTCTGGTTGCACTTCTTCTAGGACAGATTTGTTGGTTCTTTTGGCAGTCCATGGTATATTCAATAGATGTCTCCAGCACCACAATTCAAAAGCATCAATTCTTTTTCTGTCTCTCTTGTTCAATGTCCAGTTTTCACAACCATATGATGCCACTGAAAATACCATGGCATGAGTCAGACGCACCTTCATCTTCAATGTGACATCTTTGCTTTTCAATACTCTAAAGAGATCTTTTGCTACAGCTTTTCCTAGAGCAATGTGTCCTTTGATTTCTTGACTGCTGCTTCCACAGGTGTTGATTATAGAACCAAGCAAAGCAAAATCTTGGACAACCTCAATCTTTTCTCCATTTAATGTGAAGTTGCGTGCTGATCCAGTCGTAAGGATTTTTGTTTTGTTGATGTTTAGTCGTAACCCATATTGAAGGCTATGATCTTTGATCTTCATCAGTAAATGTTTTAAATCCTCTTCATTTTCAGCAAGCAAAGTGGTGTCATCTGCATAACGTAGGTTGTTAATGAGTCTTCCTCCAATCTTGATGCCACGTTCTTCCTCATAAAGTCCAGCTTCTCAGATTATTTGCTCAGCATATAAATTGAAGAGATAGGGTGAAAGTATACAGCCCTGACGCACACCTTTCTCAATTTTAAATCACTCAGTGTTTCCTTGTTCTATTCGAACAACTGCCTCCTGGTTCATGGACAGATTTCTCATGAGCACAATTAGGTGTTCTGGTATTCCCATTTTCCGAAGTGTTATCCATAATTTGTTGTGATCCACACAATCAAATGCTTTTGCGTAGTCAATAAAACATAGATAGACATCTTTTTGATATTTTCTGCTTTCAGCTAATATCCACCTGACATCAGCAATGATGTCCCTAGTTCCCCGCCCTCTTCTGAATCCCACTTGATTTTCCGGTAATTCCCTGTCTAT
>VMDO01038226.1:0-13626 GCA_007922755.1 Pedetes capensis
TAGGAAAACTGGATGTTATTACTACTATCATTAATAAGATTTTAGTCCAAAGCTTCATTTGGGTCAAAACGTTATTAAGTGCCAAATTTCTTATCAGGAATTCTTCATTACTGCAAATGCCAGTGCAGTTGTCCCTCAGAGTTTTTGTGAGACAGAAGAAAAACTTGAGGAAAGCCTGTAGCTTCATTTGCTTTTGGTTACTTGCTTTTAGTTGGCTTTAAAAATCACTAATTTTGGAGGCCACACAGTTGAGCAGTGTATTATTAGTCTCCCACTAGCTTTGCTGTAGATAACACCCTTGATGGGTGAGCCATGATGATAATGGATGCCTAGATTACTTTTCCGAGACTTGAAGGTGACTTTTGTTGGAATGACTGGCTCTTGACATGGGCCTGGGCAAGCATCCAGTGGATGGCCTTTTGATGTCAAGAAGCCAAAACTCCACCCTCAGATCATGCTAACATCCCCATTTTCTGAACATGTATCCTATGAAGAGCCATGAAGATTATGTGTGTACAGATTACCAGTTACCGCCTCCCAATCACCTTTTCCCGTGCCTTAAATTATCCTGCTTCTTTAGCCCATAAATATCTCCAAACCCTCTCCTTGGAGAGATGGGTTTAAGACTTGAGTCTCCCATTTTGTTACCCTTGGCACCTTAGGAATAAAACCATGTTTTGCAAAACTCATCACTCACTGCCCAGCAGGCAAAACAGGTCTGGTTCAGTAACATAAGGTCATATAGAACCGGAGTTATTTGCTAACTTTTCAAAGGATAATAACATGCACGGGTAAAGAGTTATGAAACACTTTTTCTTTGTGGATCTATGAATGTGAAGTTAGAAATCAGGGTATGAGAAAGCAATCATTTACCAGAGCTATCTGCTTTTAAATTGTTCAACCATAGAGGACGTCAGTGAATACCTAAACACCACTGTCGGGGTTCGGCTCAGGCCCGGCAGAGGTCAGAGCCTTGCCCAGACACCACGTGGGTATCAGCGACCCACAGGACCAGGTTGGTGTAAGGGCCAGAGGAGCCAGAGAAGGACTTCGGGAGACGTTCTACAGGAAACGGAAAAGGGAAGGTTTATTGAGCTACTCCCCAAGTGGGGTGCAACAAACAAGCAGCCCCTGCCAGGTGCTAAAGTGCTAGCTCTGAGCCTATAGCATAGAATGCTGCAGGCTGAGTGCTGGAACAGCTCAGCTTTAAAGGCACAGCTACAGGCAGCCGATGCTGCACTGGGCTGGAGATCCAGTGGTCTTGACTCTCACAGCTCGCCTTCTCTGCCTCCCTCCTTCCCAAGGATGGGAGGAATTGGGAGGCTTTTCGTGGCTTTCTTGTAGCCTTTGTTGCTTCGGGGCCCCTGGTCTTGATGCGTAGGCTTGCTTGAAGATCTTCTGCTGGATTAGGGAGCACTGCATCAAGGTGATGGGGGCCAGGTAGCAGTTGAAGGATGGTGAGAGATGAAGGGGGATAAAGGGGGTCTGGGAGCCCTGCTTATATAGGGTCTCAGAGGGGTGTGTGTGCTAGGGTTAGCCAATCAGGGCACATTCCTGACAGGTATAGCAGGTGAACTATCATACCTGCCAGGTAGGGGCAGTTATTTAACTGAGATGCCAAGGGTAGCCAATCAGGATTAAGGTAGTTGAGGCTGGTCAAGCTGGTCAGGGGCCATCTTTGCTCACTGGATGGGAAGGGTAGGAGTGAGTGAGTCGGATGTGGCCCTGGGGTCACCTAGGGGTCAGTCCGTCAGGCTAATATGAGGGACCCTAGTTATGGGGTGGATTTTAAAAATTCCCCAACACACCATAACTTATTGTGGGCCAGAGTTAGGACACCAACGATGAGATACCTAGTGTCTCACACCACCTGCATGTTGATGAGAATCACTGTTCTTCCCTGTTCCACTTGTGATCTGCCTGCCCTGGTGTGGTTTCCTGGAGGCAGACATGCGTACTGAGACCCAGTTTCAACATGAACACCTGCTGATCTCCTGCTCTGGGGAAACCAAGCTGTCGAGACCTTTTGAGAGGCAACTTGGAAAAGCCACCTTTAGCAGAAATCAGATTGCCAGTTCTGTCCCACATTGCGGAGATACCCAGGAATCAGACAGTGTGTGCCTTATGGCAGAGAAAGGTAAGTTCTGCCCACAGGGGAGGGCACTCTTGAGAGTGTCCTGCCAACCTTCCACCTACAAAGCACTTCCTGGTCAAAAGCCTTAGTTTCTCAAACTTCCTTATTTTGTGGGATTGGTCTCCTCTGTTTTACTTTTTTCATTGCTGTGATTCTGATAGATGAAAGTGACATCTTTCAGTAGACTCTGTGCCAGGGAAATGGGACCAGCCTTCTTCCCTAAAAGCAGCCTTTGTGCGGGGATTAGCTGTAAGTGGCTGTCTGGTCTTAGAAGGTTTTAAGCGTGATCCTTGGTGTCTGTAGGTCATTTCCCTGGCTCTCCAGAGCAACTGTGTTTTCTGACAACTCATTTAGCAAGAATCACATGCTGCTTTGTGATAGCTGGATGGTCCCCTGGGTACAGCTTCTTTCCAAAAGAAATAGCCAGCTCTGCGAGGGCAGGCACCACATCTCTCTTGCCATTCCTCACAGCAAGCAGCACTGCCCTGGGTGGGCACGGTGAGTGACTGTGGGACGCCACGGATTGAAAGCTGGAGTGAATTCCTGGTGCAGCTGGGGGCGGGACATTTGGAATCTATGAACTTCACACTCTTCAGGTTGTCTTACCGAAATCACAGCCCTGTCAACCCCGTTGTGCCTGGCTAGCCCTGAAATAGGTCAGGACTCCGAGCTGTACCGCAGGGAAGAAAACTACGCCATCCTTCCAGCCAACTGACAGCTGGGCCCTGCTCCTGGGCATGGGCTTCGCCTAGAGGCACCTAAGACGCTGGCCCCTGAGGGGATGAGAGGCTCAGAGCCTGCAGCCTGAATCCCTGGAGGCCAACTCTCCTCAAATGAGCACGAGTTCGGGAAACTAACTGCTGGTCCAGCCCATTTCAGGTAGAAGTAAAAACTTCAGCCGAGGAGCCCATGGAGCAGGCAGGATGACACCTCATTACCCTACAGCCAAGTTCTGTCCAATAGCGACGCTGTGACTCTTGCCCCATGGCCTCCTGGCATAAAGTGATGCCTTAACTCCTGGACCAGAGGACATAAGCTGTCCATCTGCATCGGCGTGTGTCCATCAGTGGAAAGGTGATCAGTGATGAAAGGAACTCACTGAAAGAGGAAGAGGGGTAAGGGTTACTCCGTGGGGTTTCCTTTAATATGATAGCAGCAAGCTGGGCGCGGTGGCGCATGCCTGTAATCCTAGCAGCTTGGGAGGCGGAGGCAGGAGGATCGCAAGTTCGAGACCAGAGGTGGTCTGCATAACTTAGTGAGACCCTGTCTCAAAAAGTAAAATAAATGGGATGGGGGCGCAGCTCAGTGGTCCAGCCCTTACAGAGCATGCAAGCACGAGGCCCTGGGTTCAACCTCCAGTACCACACACACACACACAAAATATGATAGCGGAAGCTCAAGCGTGCAAGTTTCACCTGATTGGGGGTCCTTACCCAGAGGAGTTTGTTTGTGTACTACTAGATCTGTACAGGGGGGATTTAGCTCAGTTGGTAGAGTTCTGCGCTGCAGTCTCTGAGGTCCTGAGTTCAATTCCCAGCACCGCAAAAATGGGAGAAGGACCTGGCAATCCACTCCCAAGGCAATCCTGAAAGTCAGCCATTGAAAACCCTCTGAGAGTCGCTATGAGTCAGATACTGACTTGACGGCACCTAACAACAACAACAACAAGATCTGTACAGCATCTGGCAACCTGATTCTAAGTGCTTTTGAATCCATTGTAGCTGCAGAGATTTTCTTGACTTCACAGAGGTCTTAATCCAACAGAGAAGTCACAGGAAGTGCCCTCCTTTGTGGGAGGGATGGCAGGAGGGCCGCCCTCAAAAGAGCAGCCTACCATCATCTTCAGAATTAGGTGATGACTTGAGAGGGTGGCCTCCCTCTTTGAGACCCAGCCCTATTCCATGTGACCCTGGATAAATTGTTCCACTTCACTAAGCCTCTGTTTCTTCACGTGTAAGTTGGGAATGACAATATTGTCAACATAATAGGGTTATCGTGAAGCCAAACCTAAGAAATGTAAAGTGGACTTGTCACATGCCTGGTACATCATAGTAAGTGTACAAAAGAGCCTATATTATTTATGTGTTATTATGTGTTATATGCCTGCAGCGGTAGCCCTGTGGCATCCGATCCTGTCAGATCTCAGAAGCTAAGCAGGGTCGGGCCTGGTTGGTACCTGGATGGGAGACCGCCTGGGAACACCAGAAGCTGTAGGCTTGGGAGAAGGACCTGGCAACCCCCTCCCAAAAATCAATCTGCCATTGAAAACCCTATGCACAGCAGAGAAGCACTGACAAAAGTGTTTCCCCTGTGGTACAGAGGGTCGCTATGAGTCGGATACCGACTCGACGGCACCTAACAACAACAACAACGTGTTATATAGGTTATTATTACATGCTCAGTTACAATAGTACTCTCTAACTTGTTATTGTCATAATTATTAAATTCTCACTGAACTTAAATAATTGCAATGCAGGGAACCTCTACTATGAATGAGGTAACTATTTTGTTAGTCACAATAGCTCAATGAGGTGGGCATGACTGCCTCCACTTTACAGATAAAAGTGCTGGTCTGGGAGAGGCTGAGTGGTCTGCCCACCATCACACAGCGAATGCATAGCACAGCTGGGGACTGAATCCAGAACCATTGAACACCAAGGCTACTTTTTCTATTGCACTGCCTGCCATGAGTGACTACACACTTCTTTCAAGGGATTACCTTTTTGGTATTCAAATGGCAGTGCATGATGGATGGGTTGCACCCAGGGTCATTGCATAGACGTTTCACCAAAGCACTCTGTGTAGGCACAGGTAGGGTTTCTCTCGTGAGAATGCCATCTCTGTCATCAGAGCATGACAAACAGGTTGGATTGTTGCTACCTGTGCTGATGAACTTGTGCCCTCGCTCATGTCAGCAGCCGTCGATAAGGAATGTCGCCCTGTGTCAGTTGCGACACCAATATATGAATCATTCTATAATACTAACGCACATGGTAGTTAAAAATCTTCTTTCCATTTTGCAATTCCCAAAAGGGCTTTCAAGTTTAATAAAACGCTTGCAGCCTCTTTTCTTAGAGAAGACTTGTGATAATAAAGGCTTGGCATCTGTGTATGTGTATTTGTGTGATCTGTTTCCAAGTGATTTCTAATATCTACAGGCAGAATTTCTTAAGATTTGTATCCCATGCCATACCTAAAAAGAGGCTCCAGATAAAGAAAGACAAGTTTCATGTTGCAACAGATGTCCTAATGCTGATGCTTAGGAGGGCTGGTTAAGCAGCTACTTGAACTGTATACGCCTCAGGACAAAAACAGTAAAAAAAAAATATTTTGAAAATGTGATATTATTCGCATAAGTTTTAAAATTGATTTTGTCTCAATTTGGGGTTTTTGTTTGTTTTGTTTTGTTTTAAGATAGTCTTGCTATGTAGCCCAGGCTGGCCTTGGGCATTTGATCAGTCTCATATTAAAAACAATGTTAAGAGAGTCCAGTAATTTCAGCTCTTTCCTGTGCCCCCCCCTCTGTCTCCATATATATGTATATATATATGTATGTATGTATGTATGTATGTATGTATGTATGTATATAGACAGAGTATTGTTATGTTACATAGGCTGCCTCTAGCCTCAAACTTGAGATCCTCCTGCCTCAGCCTCCCAAGTCGCTGGAATGACAGGCATGTGAAATGGTGCCTGGCTTACAATAACAAATTTTAAAATGATGAAATTCTATTGCTTTCACATGTTCAGCCAGCAATTCAGATCAGATTCACACTGAAAACAACGGACGGTGCTAGAAGTATTTTTTTAAACACCCTTTGAAATTATCTAAAGATTGTTTAGAAAGACATTTCCAGTGGACACACGAAGGGAAGATGATATGAAGGCACCGAGGAGAAGATAGCCATGTGGGTGGAGTGAGACCTGTAAAAGCCAAGGAGCACCAGGGATTGCAGGTAAGCAGGAGAAGCTAGAATAGACAAGAAGAGACGTTCCCCTAGAGATTTCAGAAAGCACGCCAGGGGCTTTAGATGTCTAACCTCTAAATAAGGGACAATACATTTCTCCCGTTAAGCCATGTAGTTTCTGGAACTTTGTTATAGAGCCCCTAGGAAACTAATACAAAAACATATCAAAGTATTAGCCATCTTTTTCACTTTGTACTCAAATACTTGGTTCTGTTTATCCTGACAATACTCAAGTACCGTCTGCCATCCTCTAATGAACAAATAAAATATGAAGTCCAAAATGAAATGGGCCGTACATTAAAAGCGATTATTACCAAGGGTAGTGGTACATGCCTGTAATCCCAGCAATCAGGAGGCTGAGACAGGAGACTGAGACAGGAATTTGAGGCCAGCTGGGGTTACATAGAGAATTTAGGCCAGCCTGGGCTGCAATGTGAGACTTTATCTGAAAAAGAAAAAGTAATTATCCCATTAAAAATTATTTCCTTGAAGAATAACAGCAAGAATAAAAACATTAGCTACACATATGAAGGCAATGCTATATCTTAATTAAATATGATGAAAATGCCAGGTGTGGCGACACACCCCTGTAATCCTAGTACTCAGGGGGCTAAGGTGGGAAGATCACAAGTTCAAGGCTAGCCTGGGCTACATAGTGAGACCCCGTCTATAAACACCTATTGAAATAAATAAGGTGAAAATGCAATACAGTATTTTTCCAGAGATTAATAAGGATTATAATGACACACTACGAATCAATTCATACCCACTGGCAGCCATAATGTACAAAGCCATATTACACATAAAACACCGAGTGGAATACAATAACATAGTATGGAATGTCTTATTGGTGCTCCGGTGTTGCCTCATTTAATCCTCCCAGAAACTGTATGGTGGGTCGATACCTAGAGGTGGGCACTCTAAGTATCTCTGGCTTGCAGATGAAGGGTCTTATTCCCAGACACTTCACATCTCCTGCCCCAAGCCTGACACTGGAGAACCAAGCCCGGACCACTGGACTCCAGAGCTTCGCTCCCACCCCCACAGTCCTGGCACAGGCCATGACTCCAGCCACCACTGATAGAGGCCAAAAGGACCCGCCTGAGTGACGCATGTCCATCTATGCATGAAAGGTATAGGAAAAAGGGAGCAATGTACTCAAGAGAGCTGGCATTAAAATACACGGACAATGTTGGCACAAGCCAGTTTTATCTTATTCTTTAACCAATGGCAATATTTGTTCCTGCAGCTTGTACCAACTGGGAGCTGCATTATATTCAACCAAGCAATTCTTCGGAAGAGTGGAGACATATTACCTTCATCAGTACCGTCTATTTGAGTAAGAATCTTCCCCAAAGAGGCTCTGCTCCACTGCTGCCACGGCCACACCTTGAGCCTGGCCCAGTTCAGTTTCTGGGGATTAACCCAGCCCATATATACCTGTTCCTCAAAACTTTGCCAAGCACTATGCCTAAGTGGAGAATGATTTGCTGGTCAGGCATCAGCCTGTTCAATACAAAGATATTTTGCTGCTTCTAAATCCAGCTGTGCCTGGGTCACAGCACATCTGGGCAGAATTCCTTATAAAGCTGAATACTGTGAGTGATGCAGTCCAGACAAAGGCTGAGCTTTGCACGTCTTTCCCTTCAAACAAAACAACCATGAGACCTGGACCTATTGGGAAATCATTAATTAAAGCAGCTTTAAGACAGCACATTATTAATCAGATAATGGACTCCGATCTGATAGTCTTGACAAAAGGAATAAAACAAGTTAAGATAATATTTTTATTGGTCCTGTTACAATTGGCTGCAGAAGCCAGGAAAAGAATGACTTGCAGTACTTGCAGGGTGCGACAGGGTGGAGGGCAGTGCCAGGTATAAAGGGTGATTCCACTCAGAGCTGCCAATCCTGTGACAACACCGTGTGTCTGAGACTACTCTAGCATTTACAGTGGGTCAACTACTGTTTCAGATTGTTAAGTATACAAATGGCTGCTGAAATCTATATGCTGTTGCTGTTGTTTGGTGCCGTCAAGTCGGTGACCAACTCATAGCGACCCTACATAAAACAGGCAAAACACTACAGCTAATGGTTCTCTGCTATTCATAGTGTTTTCAATGGATGGTTGTTTTTTGGGAGTGGGTTGCTGGGTCCTTCTCCCAAGCCTACAGCACTTGGTGTTCACAGGTGGTCTCCCATCCAAGTACTAACCAGGACTGACCCTGCTTAGATTCCAAGATCTGACAGGATCAGATGCCACAGTGGTATGACTGCAGGTGAAATCTATATGCATATATTTAACTCTATATTGAAATCCATCTAGCCAGCCACAGTGGCACATGCCTGTAATCCCATTGGTTTGGGAGGCGGAGGCAGGAGGATTGCAAGTTCGGGACCAGAGGCAGTCTGTGTAACTTAGCGAGACCCTGTCTCAAAAAGTAAAAAAAAAAAGGGCTGGGGGTGCAGCTCAGTGGTCCAGCACTTGCAGAACATGCGAGTGCAAGGCTCTGGGTTCAACCCCCAGTACCACACACACAAAAAAAGAAAGAAATCCATGTGTATATGAAAATCTACCTATCCATCTTTCAATCAACCTTACCTACACAGAAGAGAGACAGAAAGTTGAACCAGATTTTTGTCTTTGCTTCAAATTTCCAAAGCATAATCTCTATTTATATCTAAGCTGTTAAATGTCTTAATATAAAAGTATTAGAAATTCTCTTTCGTATACCATGGTTTGGACACATACTCTATATTGCTTACAAAAATAATAGAAAGTAAATGTGAGACTTCCTGTAAAACAGGCTGCCATCTGATCTCATTTGCTTAAAATCTGATAATTGGTAATATGGAATAGGGCCTCAGTTTCTAAAGAACCTAGGAATTTAAAAAATAGTGTCAATGCTGGGCGCGCAGTGCACGCCTGTAATCCTAGCGGCTCGGGAGGCAGAGGTGGAAGGATCGCAAGTTTGAGACCAGAGGCAGTCTGCGTAACTTAGAGAGACCCTGTTTCAAAATGTAAAAAATAAGTGGGCTGGGGGCGCAGCTCAGTGGTCCAGCACTTGCAAAGCATGCAAGTGCGAGGTCCTGGGTTCAACCCCCAGTACCACAAAAAAAGAAAAAAAAAGTGTCAATAAAATTATTATTTTATATTACATCAATACTTTGTTTATTCTTTAAATACCAGCACAAGGATGACCACAATTATTTCAAAGAGTTAAAAGTATTAAAACCACACACAGGACCTTTAGACACACCTGGAGATGTTGAACAGGAAGTAGTAGGGACCAAGGTCCTGCCTGTCATGGTGGAAAGAGGCAGCAGGTGGTGCCTTGAGGCAGATGGTTCTCCCATTGCTGTGCCTGCCAGAAAAACAGCTCAGAACTAGTTTTCTGGATGCTGGAGGGTTCTGAAGAAGTGGAAGCACCAGTTATTCCAAAGTCCCAGGCAGAAGTTCTTTACATGGAGTTTCTACCTTTCAGTTCAACAACGTCTCTTGAGCAATTGCTATTTTCCTGTCATATGGGACTTTAATTAAGAACTAAATGTAATGTCATTCAAATATCCTAACACTGATCCATTCACCTAAGTTCATTAGATGGGTTCCTCTTCTTAAGTGCCTGGCTGTAGTAAACTACTTTTACGCACTGCAGATCTATTCTTCAGGCATCTCATCTTGCAGATTTCAGAGTGATTTCTGCAAGTGAAATGACAGGACTAGCTTCTCCTAACTTCAGGCCACTCTTTTGAGTTTCTGTTCATTCTCTGCCTTGCATTTCCACCACCCTGCCTTCATTCCATTACATCCACTGCCCAACAGCTGTGATCTGTGTACATCCAATTGATTTGCCACTCGGTGGAGATTCTTCAACATCATTCCTTTATTATACATAAGAAAAGAACATTTCTTTCATTTCTTCAAATCTAAGGCTTTGTACGTGAAACTTTACCAAGGTTCTATGCCCCTGTGGCTGGAAGAAGAACAAGGTATGTGAAATTCTAGGAGTACGCCCTTTGATATTTAGTACCTAATAATCTCCACTTGATAAATACTTATTAAATTCCAGCCATGTGATAGGCACTGTTCTAAGCACTTGGAAGTCATCAGTAAATAAAATAGGACAAAATTTTTCCTGCCCTCAGAGCATACACACTAGTTGGACACTGTAGGTGGATGCTAATAACTCAGTTAAGTTAGACAAATTTATTTAAACAAGTTCATAAGCTGGCAACTGTATCATAATCCATTTCTAGTTGATAAATTTATTCTTTTTTCTCCACTGGGAGCTTACAAAGTCATAAAAATAATTTGCATGTATTTGCAGTTTAAATGTCAAATGGTCTACACAAATGACCTCATCGGATGCACAGACATCTCTGTGTGTTGTATAAGATTGGTTGTGGTCAAGAACACTGGACACAGAAAGGAGTTGACACAGGGAAGAAAGAGGGTCAAGTCTACATTTCTAATCAAACAATGATGCTAGATTCTGAGTCTCCTGTCTCCTGGTTTTGCCCCACCTCCCGTTGCTATTTTCCCAGTTGTTGTGACATGTCATACCTGTTCCCAAACCATTTAATGACAGGGTAGGAGAGTCAAGTATTTGCATAACAGCAACAACAATAATAACTAACATTTGTGGAATATAGGCCACATGCCAAGTTGGGTTCCAAGCATTTTGTGTGCATTAAGTCACTTCGTCTTCACAATAGCCTTCGAGGTACATATTAATACGACATTCCTCGGTCCAGGTAAACCATCACTTTTCATACTTTCGTAAACATCCAACAGATTACATTGTGTCTTAATGGCTATGGGAGGTCATTCCAATGTTCTGAGAGGACCAGAACATGAGTAACAGTGATTATTTATAGCCAATAGTGTATGAGCCAGGCACTTCGCATCACATAAATGATTTCTAATCCTCAGGGCAATGCTACAAGGGAGATTTTACAACTCTCGACTTCTAGGTAAGGAAACCGAGGCTCAGAGAGATGAAGTAACCTACTGGAGATCACACGGGCAGTGTGGGGCTGAGGTCACAGAACACGGGCATCAGTGAGTGTCACTCAGGCACGCTTTGCGGGAACAGAGGTCCTCAGGCTGGTGCTATTTCAGGAAGCTCAGTATAGTCTGGAGGAACACAGAAAAGAGGGAAAGAGGAAACCTCCCCAGGGAGAGCAAACAGAGAGAAACACCTGCAGTCAGCGTTGGCTCTCCAGGGAAGGGCTGTGCTTTGGTGGGGAGTGCACTGCGTGGCTATAAAGTGCCGCGCTGAGTCATGCCTGGTGGCACCTTGACCAGGCTGCTCCCTCCCATCTACCTCTGCTGCTTTGTTTGGTGAGTGAATGCCGTGTTTGCCCTTCCGAACCAGCTCTTCCAGACCTTCAGAAAAAAGTGTTATGTTTGACTAGCCGTGTGGAGCCCAACTCACTTCCCATCGTCTCTGGCTTTTTAACCATCTTTTTGTGCTTGTTTGTTTTAATCCCAAGCATTAGATCTTTGAGATGTGGGGAGTTCATCTGTTTTATGTGTCAAGATAGGTTCATCCTATGGAGGTTTTTTTTTTTTTTTTTTTTGGTGATACTGGGGTTGAATCCAGGGCTTCACGCTTGCATGCTCTGCAAGTGCTGGACCACTGAGCTTTACCCTTTGCCCATATTTTTTTTTTTTTTTTTTTACTTTCGAGACAGGGTCTTGGTAAGTTACGCAGACTGCCTCTGGTCTCGAACTTGTGATCCTCCTGCCTCTGCCTCCCAAACCGCTGGGATTACAGGTGTGCGCCACCATGCCTAGCATCCTATGGAGTTTTGAAGGTCGTTATGGCACCAATGGCTACAAGAAGCCTGGGTTCATCTAATACCAAAAGGACTACTTGCAATATTCATCCTTGCTGAAGTTGAACACCACCTCATTTCCAGTAATAGATCAGATTTAAGAGGACTGGAAATATATTGTCACGTCTCAAGAGGAACAATAGGGCACAAATCCTGGAAGACTGTGTTTTTAAGCTCCACAATATGGCTGCTTCCTTGAGACAGTGTTGTCATGTGTTATTTATGAGTGCTATTTATGAGGGCTAAGCTGTTAAAACCTAGTCCACATAACTTCTGGAAGCTCTTAACTACAGTACACAACTTGCAATAATACCATGTGATTTAAAATTTGTTGTTGTTGTTAGGTGCCATGGAGTTGCTGTCCAACTCATAGCGACCTATATTCAACAGGTGAAACACTATTGTCAGTGCTTCTCTGCTATTCATAGGGTTTTCAATGGCTGATTGTGTTTTGGGAGTGGGTTGCCAGGTCCGTCTCCCAAGCCTACAGCACCTGGTGTTCCCAGGTGGTCTCCCATCCAAGTACTAACCAGGCCCGACCCTGCTCAGTTTCCGAGATCTGATAGGATTGGATGCCATAGTGGTATTGGTTCAGAAGATTTAAAATGTAGCTAGTGAAAACCAATGTATGGACAGATAGAACATGGAGAATTATGTTAAAGGTCTACTGAAAGCAGATGGTGCTCAGATGTTTAAGTGGGGAGGTTTAAAGGTCTGTCTCAGTGAGGCAAGTTCTTAGATGTAGCGATGGGACTTCCATTGCCCAAAGCAAGAAAAGTACCGTTCAGTCCCCTAGGTTACCACCCTGGACCCAGGACGTCTGCTAAGGTTCCCTATTAGTGTGTGGGGTCATTCATTGGCACTCCCAAGACTCCATGCCTATTTCTATTAAGTCCCTCCCATGTTGGATTGTGGGGGGCTTATTTAACCTTGTCATCAGGCCATGAGCTTCTGGAAGCCAAGACCCTCCTTATACAGTCTATGAGAAAGGAGGCCCTCAGTATATGGTAAGTAAATCAGTGTCCAGTCAATTGAGAATTTGCCATTGGCTTTTACTCACAGGATCCTCTGTCATTGTCAGCACTGCACAATCTCCTTTTGTGATGGGGTCTTGCTGGTTTGTCCAGGCTGGTCTCAAACTCTTGGGCTCAAGGGATCTTCTTGTCTCAGCTTCTTGAGTAGCTGGGACTGTAGCTACAGGCCACTGAACCCAGGTCTTTCTTCGGCTCTTAAACAAGTGGATGTTAACATCCTTTCAACCACGGACCTCTGAAAATATAACTAAAGCTATAGACTCTGCCCCACAATAAGCACAAATTATTCCCATACATTTTTGCAAGCAGCCATAGACACTGCCTCTTGTCTCATAGACTGCACAATGCACCAGTATATTGGTCAATGTGGTTGTTAGGTGCTGTCGAGTTGGGTCTGAGTCATAGCGACCCTATGTACAACAGAGAGAAACATTCCCCAACACTGTGCCATGCCAGACAATATGTCAATGCATCTCTGCTATTCATAGGGTTTTCAATGGCTGATTGTTTCAGAATTGTTTCAAGAGTGGATTGTCAGGTCCTTCTCTTGTTTTTATGGTGCTGGGGATTGAACCTGGGGCCTCAGAGAGTGTAGAGCAACACTCTACCAACTGAGCTAAACCCCAGGCTTGGTCAGTATGATAGGCAG
>VMDO01038227.1:0-13640 GCA_007922755.1 Pedetes capensis
GGTTCATAGGCTAGGGTTTAACTCAGTTGGTAGATTGTTGCTCTGTACATCTGAAGACCTGGGTTTGAGCCCCAGTACTGCAAAAAATGGAGAAGGATGTGGCAGTTTACTCCCAAAGCAATCCTGAAACAATTAGCTGTTGAAAACACTATACGGGTCGCTATGAGTCGGACATGACTCAATGGCAGCTAATCATAACAACAACAACTGCAGTTCATAAGGTATTCAATGGTTAATTGTTTCTAGAGTGGGCTTCCATGTCTTGATCCCTAGTCTTAGTCTGGAAGATCAACTGAAACCTGTCTACCATGGGTGGCCCTGTTGATATCTGTAATACCTATGGCATAGCTTTCAGCATCCCAGCAATATGCAATCCGTACAGTACAGCAAACTGACAGACAGGTGAGATAAGTATTGAACATGCATGGACTTCCAAAAGAACCAATAGCTCCATCCTAGAAGTGCAACCAGAGAGCTCCTTGGAAGCAAGAATGGCTAGACTGTGTCTTATGTATTTTGGGCATGTTGTCAGGAGGGACCAATCCCTGAAGAAGGACATCATGTTTGGGAGAGTGGCAGGTCAATGAGAAAAAGGAAGACCCTCAACTAGATGTATTCACACAGTGGCCATAACAATTGGACTAAACATAAAAAAGATTGTGTGTGTGGCAAAGTGTTGGGGAGTGTTTTGTTCTGCTGTACATTAAGGTCTCTATGGGTTAGACCCAACTGGAGGGCACCTAACAGCAATAAATTGCTTTTGTACCTCTTTTATGCATTTTATTTTTCAGGACTGGGGGTTAAACCCAGAGCCTTGCGCTTGCATGCTTTGCAAGTGCTGGACCCTTGAGCTGCACCCCCCGCCCGTTTTTTGACTTTTTGAGATAGCGTCTCACTAAGTTACACAGACTGCCTCTGGTCTCGAACTTGAGATCCTCCTGTCTCCGCCTCCCAGGCTGCTGGGATTATAGGCCTGCGCCATTGCGCCCAGCTTGCATTATTTATTGAACAGTATCTTACAGTGTTCTCAAAATATTTAATATGATTTTTATGAAACAAGGTTGGGCTCCCTATGAGCAAAGACAACACTTTGAAAGCTTAAAAGAAGCTTGACAAATATTTACTTATGACGTAAATTAAAATATTATTGTAAAGTATAAATTTAATAATGCATTGATGGGTTCATTACAGCTATGTTTGGCTTTGAGTAACAATGACATTGTGCTGACTCTGTGTCTTTTACAAACCCAGATTTTGTCAATTGAAAAAGTAAGTTTTTATAACTAACACAACATCAATTGCACTCACAGTTGCTTTGTATTATTAACTTATTTTCATCAAAAGATACAGACCCATCATTTGAATCAATGTCAGTAGAGGAACTTTGACTGAGGCAGAGGGTCAAAAGCCAGCTGGATGCCAGGCACTAGGACACCATTCAGACCACTATGTAGTTGGAATGATTCAGATGTTTCTGTTATTGAAATAACTAGATTGCCACATGGCATATTTGTTATTTCAACTATTATTGTTTGACATGCAGAAACAGTATGCTTCCCCAACTGCTTTGCTTCTGGAATTGATATTGTTTAAACCATGAATTGCTATTCACATTGATTCAATTGAGCCATATGTATTGGTCTATTAACAGATATGATGTTTCCTAAATTGTAGATTTTCTTCCATGGTAGAGTTCTTTAGTTAGCCACTGGTTAAATTACTTAAAACTGTTATTAAGATTTGCTTCCATTTTTATGGACTCTAGTGTCAGTTTGTTGTTAGGTGCCATTGAGTCAGATACAATTCTTAGTGACCCTAAGTACAACAGAATAAAGCACTACTCAGTACTGTGCCACACACAAGATCTTTTTATATTTGAGCTCATTGTTGCTCATTTTGAGTCATGCCATATCAGCAAATGAATGTCCCATTGCCTTTATTCCATTCCCCTCATTATGGTTGACTTCCCCAGTCATTACTTGAATGCCTTCTTGCCTAGAGGGCTCATTTTCTGGCACTGTGTTTGACAGTGTGTCTTTGCTATTGATAGGGTTGCTTTAATATTCGATAACATATAGAGCTATGTTTCAGAATCCACACAATAGTTAGTTGAGTAAGTGTTAAGCTTGTTCCTTCTTGAATCCTTGTCCTGAGTGACTTCATTTTCATATTAAGGTTAATGTCAGGGAATGATAAGGATCCATTTACACACCTCCTTGGAAACTTTTTCTAACACTTAAATACACAAATATGGTGAGCAGTTTACATTATGTGAGCAGTTCAGCTTTTACAATTCCCTTGAAATGCTTTGGTATTGAACTTTGATTCAAATATTCTGAGTAGAATGAAAACTAGAACAAATGAAGTTTATAATCATCAAAATTTACAGAAAAAAATATACTTTAATACTGGATAAAATAATACCTTATTTTCTTAGAAAGTTATTTGAAAATTTCCCATTTCTTCTTTCCCTTGCCCTCTTTTACCTTTTCTGACCTTTTTCAAGTCACTTTCTATGGAAAAAGTAATTCATTTCTTGGAATAGTCTTTTCTGCAAGGATTGAAGCAGAAAAATTCTTTTTTCCAAATTATTCTTATTACTTTTCCTGGCAGGATCTCACTATGGAGCCCAGGCTGGTCTCAAACTTGCAATCCTCCTGGCTTTGCCTCCAAATGCAGGACTTACAGTCACGTACTGCTATGTGTCTGACATTGGCACTCTGACTTTGAAATAGCTATTCCTTTTCTTTTCGCTCTCTCCTTTGCCCATCTGTTTTAAATGCCAAGGAAGATAGTCTCTTCCTTAAACTAGAGCCTGCAGTATGTTTTTGGTTTTAACCATAAACATTTCCCATAATATGGTTCTTTATGTCTACCATTTTAATTTTTCCAGTCTAATTTTAGAAAAAAATTAAATAAGCTAAAAATCCCTCATCATCTCCTATCAAATGAAAGCATCCCCAATTCTAATTTTAGTTTTTACAATATACTCCTATTTTCTAAGTAGCCTGTGGATTGTTCTTTCTCCAACACATTTTCAGTCCTATTTCAGGATGCTTCAGTTTTTCCCACTCAGTTCTCTTCTCATTTAATAGCAGTCTAGGCACACTCTTCTTCTTCCTCACATCATCTGCATCATCATAACCACTTTTTACAAAGACCTATGTACCAAGCACGACTTTAGGCTATCTCTGTGTTGCACATGCTATTCTGACAATAATCCACAAGGTTTTTCAGATGAGGAAACTGAAACTAAGATAGTGTGATAACAAAATAATGTTTTCTAGATATTCAGATGTTCATATCCAAAACCTTTGTGTGAATATTACTTTGTGTGATTATGGGTCAGACTTTGAAATGGAGAGATTATCCTGGGCTATCTAAGTAGAGTTAGTGTAATCATATTCATCCTTAGTACAAAAAACCTTTCCTGGTTAAATTAGAGCGAAATCTGGCAATGGGCAAAGGTTGTTGCCTTTGAAAATGGAGGAAGGGCGCAAGCAAAATTGTAGGCAGCCTCTGTCATTTGTAAAAGGAAGTAAACAGAGTGTCATTTAGAGTTCCCAGAAGGAGTCCAACCCTTGACAACACTATGGCTCTGGCACAGGGGGGCCCATGTCAGATTTCTGATCTCCAGAAATGAAAGGTGATCCATTTTTATCATTTAAGCCATTAAATTTCTGACAACATGCTACAGCAGTAATATAAAACTAATGCAGGTAGCGGGAGTGACTCGTCTACAATCATAAGACCCTTCAAGACTTTGAGTCAAAATGTCATTGGTCTATCTGGGCTTCTTTTCTGTCATGTTGCCCTCTTTGTTGTTGTTGTTAGGTGCCGAGTTGGGTCCAACTCTTAGCCACCCTAAGTACAACAGACGAAACACTCCCTAACACTGTGCCATGCCCAGCTCTATTGTCAGTACTTCTCTGCTATTCATGGGGTTTTCAATGGCAGATTGTTTTGGGAGTGGATTGCCAGGTCCTTCTCCCTAGTCTGTAGCACCTGGTATTCCCAGGCGGTCTCCCATCCAAGGACTAAGCAGGTTGACCCTGCTTAGCTTCCAAAATCAGATGGGATTGGATGCCATAGTGGTATGGCTGCAGACCTTGCCCTCTTAGTATCTAGAAAAGAGAATTGATGTTTCTCTTAGGAAATTCTCTTCCTTGATTCTTCTTTCTAGTCTCTGTTAATTCATCTTTGCTCTCTTTCTCTCTCTCTTTTTTTTTTCATGGTACTGGGGACTGAATCCAAGGCCTCACACACATTTTGCAAGTGCTCTGGCACTGAGGTGCAGCCCTGGTCCCTTTCTTATTTTTTATCTCGAAATAGGATCTTGCTCATTTACACAGGCTGCATCTGGCCTCAAACCTGTGATCCTCTTGCCTCGGCCTCCCAAATCACTGGAAATACAGGTGTGAGCCCCATGCCCAACTCATCCTTGCTTTTGAACAAGTAGTGCAGTGTGTACACATCTTAATAGAAGCTATGAAGGACAATAGAAAACTCCCCATAGTCTATGTGAATTTCCTGTAGTATTCCTCTAACAATGACTGAAAGCAAAGGATGGAAATAAAAATACAAGCAAAACCTGGGTCACTCATATAGCATTCGCTGACAATTAAAAAGCCTTTTGATTTTACATAGTTGCAAGAAAAGGTATATTTCATTCTATTATAATATACTTGAGTTAAATTTAAATTGGAACCTTATTCGTATCTGGAGGCATTTCATACCCACACACCATCTGACCACTTTCATTACTATTCACTGTCTCTCTATTGTTCTATTTACAAAGGAAAAACAAAGGTGATTTGTAAATATTGACTAAACAAAGTAACTTTGGAAGGGATTCTAAGAAGTCCCTGTACTTTCATTCCCACTACATTAAAGAGGTAAGAGGGTATAGCTGAAACCATTCCAGCAGTAGGGACATCTTGAAATACTGGATGGCTCTGAGTTAAAATTCAAAACAGAAAACAGTAGAAAAGTAGTGGATTGTAAAGAATGATTAGGTGACTAAAGTTATTGTTAAAATAATACTGAGCACCTTGCTTTGCACAAATATTTAATGGAATAAAGTTTCCTTGTTTCTGCTATGAAAACTTCTGAAGATTATGTCTGGTAACTAAGAAACTTTAAAGTAAAAGATTAATGTTGTTGTTAGGTGCCATTGAGTCAGGTCCAACTCATAAACCCTCATGGGGTTTTCAATGGTTGATTGCTTCAGGATTGCTTCAGGAATGGATTGCCATGTCCTTCTCCTGTTTTTGTGGTGCTGGGGATTGAACCCAGGTGCTCAGAGAGTACAGCACAGCACTCTACCAACTGAGCTAACCTCACCCCAAAAGGTTAATAGACACATAAAAAAGATGGTTAAATGCCAGAATAAAATACCTAAGGAAATCACGAATGATTTATTTAACAGTTCTTTATTATTATCATTATCATTATAATTATTATTTTGGTGGTACAGGGGATCAAACCTAGGTCTTTGTGTGTGCTAGCAAGCACTCTAACACAGAGCTACATCTCAGCCCTTTGTTATTGTTAGGTGCCATCCAGTTGGTGTCCAAGGCACAGCGACTCTACGTATAACAGGCAAAATACCTTTGTCAGTGCTTCTCTGCTATTTATAGGGTTTTCAGTGGCAGACTGACTTGGGGGAATGGGTTTCACGGTTCTTCTCCCAAGCCTACAGTATCTGATGTTCCCAGGCGGTCTTCCATCCAAGTACTAACCAGGTCCAACCCTGCTTAGCTTCTGAGATCTGATGGGATCGGACGTCACAGTGCTATGCCTCTGCCCTTAGTGTCCTTTTAAAACAGATTGTGTTCTTCAGTGATTATTAAAATAAAACCAATTCTCAATTTGCGAGAGCAGTCTAGTTGGCTCTTTAAGAACTATTCTATGAAAATTTTTGGTGGGTACCACTCTCTTCCTTGTCTCTTACCTTGAGAACTGAGATATTGGACTCCTTAAGAGTACAAAAAGCATCTTGCCTGCCTGCCTGCCTGCCTGCCTGCCTGCCTTCCTTCCTTCCTTCCTTCCTTTCTTCCTTCCTTCCTTCCTTCCTTCTTTCCTTTCTAAAAACAAACAAACAAACAAACAAAGTTTGGCTATGTAGTCCAGGCTGGCCTTGAACTCACTAGGTAGCTTAGTCTGGCTTTAAACTTGCAATCATCCTGCCTCAGCTACCCTTGGGTGCTAGGATTATAGATGTGCATCAGACACCACAACCAATAGTCTAGTATTTTTTCACAGTGAACTATCTTATTTTAAAAATGAATTCTCTTCCATAATTCATTATAAAAGGTCTGTGTCATAATGACTGTGATTCTTATAACATTCCTGTGATTCTTTAGGATCACTTTATTAGTTTGCAGTATAGACACAGAGGGCTGGGATTTAGCTCAGTTGATAGAGTGCTGCGCTGCAGTCTCTGAGGTCCTGAGTTCAATTCCCAGCACCGCAAAAATGGGAGAAGGACCTGGCAACCCACTCCCAAGACAATCCCTAAACAGTCAGCCATTGAAAACCCTATGAGGGTCGCTATGAGTCGGATACTGACTGGACGGCACCTAACAACAACAACAACAACAACATAGACACAGAAACCACAATGTCCAGCAAAAGACTGATCATGGTTTTACAAGGTTGTGGAGCTATAGTAGTGGTGGAGATCACTCTTGGTTTTGTCAATTACTGCAAACTCTGAAGCAGAAGTTTAGACTTGAGATCAACCTGGAGACTCAAGTTCAGGAGTCTTGAGTCATTTGGAATTTAACATTTTAAGGTAAGTGCAAAGAAAAAATAAAGCAATATAGCAGTAAAAATCTGCCCTAATCTAAAACCATCTTCACTCCCAGATAATTTGACTATATTTATTTACCTTGAATAAATGTCTGTTGCAAGCATTTATTTTAACTTGAAAATAATTAGTTATTATATATGTTTTAGATTAAACTACATATCTCCTTTTCTATATAGGATTGAAGTTTGCATGTTTTTTCTATCTTTCAATCTATAGTAAGCTTTAACAAATACAGTGCAGTGTATGCTCAGAGATAAATACATTCTATTTCTGGGCACTTGAATGGCAGAAACTTCCTTTTTTAAAACAAAAGAGTTGACTTTTCCCCAAAACATTCCATGGTGCCAGTGCTCCTGACCTTCCATTGTGCTTTTTGCTCCTAAGGTTGGGTGAGCCAATCCAATGAAGCATCTGTGCAGACCAAGACTGACCAACTACTGCTTCCTTCCCACCTGTTAAGTACAAAGAGCCCTAGGGTATGCAGCTGTTGTTTTTACTCCCTATACGTTCTTCTTTCTTCTGTTAGCCACATCCTGATTACTCTGTGGGGAGTCACCCTTGTCTTACACCAGGATCTTCTTCAAATAGAGATCTCACTCCCAGGTGTCAGTTGTGGGACTTGTTCTCAGATGTGGCCATCATGTGTGGTTCATCTGCTGGACTATAGAGAATGTTCTAGGGATGGTCATGTAAGACAGGGCATCAGTAGGTCTCCGCTCGGCCATTTTCTGGTACAGTTGATAAACGGACCTTCTTTTTTGCTGGCTGCTAACTCAGTAGGACATTAGCCTAAAGAGTTATGTGCTCATCCATGTTTACAGCACCACTATTCACAACAGCTAAGATATGGAATCAACCTAGGTGTCCAACAACAGAAGAGTGGATAAGGAAATTGTGGTATATATACACCATGGAGTTTTATTCAGCCATAAAGAAGGGCCAAGCTGGGAATTCTGGCATATGCATGTAATCCCAACCCTCTGGATTCAGAGGCAAAAGGACTGCAAATTCAAAGACAGCCTGGGCTACGTAAGGAGACCTTGTATCAAAAATAAAAAGCAGAGAGAAACAGGGGTGAATATGACCCATGTACAATCATATACTTTTATGAAAATGTCATAATGAAACCCATTATTTTGTATGCTAACTAAAAAATTGGCTAATAAAAATTAATATAAAAAGAAATAAAAAACAAAAACAAAAAGCACTAAACCCATTTAATTAAATCAGCATTTATTAACACCTAGTAGGTTTTGTGTAGGTTCTGCTCTGTCTGAATTCTTTGTTTCCCCTCACACAAAAAGTACAGTGTCTAACTGGTGATGCTGGTTTGTGACTGATATTTTGGAGTCAAATGCTTATTTGGGGAGTGACTGAGATAAGTGATGAATCAGATAAAATAGTGAGCTTTCCCTTTCTTTCTGTCTTTCACTTTCTTTCTCCCTTTCTTTTCTTTCTTTCTCTTTTGTTGCAGTGCTGAGGTGTTGAACCCAGGGTCTCACATGTTAGGCAAGTGCTTTACCATTGAACTATACCCCTAGTGCCCCACTCCCTTTTAATTGTTTATTTTGAGACAAGGTCTCACTAAGGTGAGCAGGCCACCTCCCACCTCAAACCTGTGGTCCACCTGCCTCAGCATCCCATGTAGCTAGGATTACAGGTATATGCCAAGGCACCTGGCCTAAACTTTCTTTATAACATAAGGAGAGGAGTTTGATCTAAGCCTTTTAACCTTTTAGTGATCACTATAGGTTTCTGAGCAATGTAGTTGTTGACATGGTGAAAAAAGTGTTGCTTTAGGAATATTAATCTGGGATAATAGGTAGAACTACTATGGTGATAGATGTAGCAGTTTTGGGCAGTTGGTGGGTAGGTAGAGATGATGTTGGAAATGCAAAGAGAGGCCATATCATAAAGGTAAGGAGTTACAGAAAGTTTTAAAGTAGGGTTGATTTTGTTGTTGGTTTGGTTTGGAGTTTTGAGATAGGGTCTTTGTAGACCAGGCTGGCCTTGAACTCTCACAATCCTGTGGCCTCAGCTTCTCAAATATTGGGCTTATATGCATGCACAACCACACATGGCAAAATAGGGCTGTTCTTGATGGGTTGAGATCAATGAAGACAACTTCATGTTAATCTAAACATAATGAAGTGGTAAGGATCTGCATTCATCTTGCTTAGCCAAGGATTGGCTTAATAATGATTAGATGGCTCTGAATGGTGACAAATGAACACTTTAAATCTGGGTGATACTGCAGTTAAGTATTCGGTGTCAGATTGGCTTGCATATAAGCAATAATGCACATCCCTAAGTTGTGTACTTTATGCATAACTGTGTTTGGGATGATAATCTTTTCTTCTAGTATTAAAATGGGGCCTCTGGAAAAATTCTTTTTGGGAGGTTAGATCTATTATGTAAATATCATTTTAGAACTAGATTTTCTCCCTTTTATTAATAGACTCTCTCCTAAATTAGTGGGAACCCATTGGCCTTAAGATATGAGTAAAATGATGTAATTTAGTTATGCTCCAGAAGTGTGAATTTATGTGGAAATGTTTGAAATATACAATTATGATGGATTTTTAGTGATAGAATTTGGAAAAAATGTTCCATTTCTTGTGCTTAGGAAAACAGTTTCTTGCTCTCCATGGAAACCATTAAAAGAAGTTTCCAGGGCTCCCTTTTCCAGCCTGTGTTGTTCCTACTACACTTGGAGCCCACAGGCAGAACTGTTCGGACATGGCCAACCTACTCCTCCAGGGCCTCTCTCCCTCCATTAGGCTCTTACCTGAAGCAGTGGCAGCTCTCATCCCCTAGTCTTTCCTGGGAAGAGAATAATCCATCCTCTTTCTCTGCTCTGGCATTTAAGAGTGGCTGGGCTGATGCCCGGAAGTCAGCTTTATCTCTGCACACATGTACACTTATCTGATTTGTTTACAGTGGTGGTTCTCAAGTGGAGGTCTCCAGATCAACAACATCAGTACTACCTGGGGACTTGTTAGAAATGCAGATTCCTGGTCCCCAAACCAGACCAACTGAACCAGAAACTCTAGGGTTGTTTTATTTGTTTGTTTATTAAGACAAGGTCTCCCTATGTAGCTCAGGCTGGTCTTGAATTGGCTATGTAGCCCAGGTTGACTTTGAACTCATGATCCTCCTGCCTCTACCTCCTGAGTAACCCCCAAGTGCCACCATGCTTGGCTCCTTTAGGAGTGTTTTAATAAGCTTTCCTAGTGATTTGAATTCAAGGTAGTTTGAGAATTGCTGAGTGAGTTAGAAGAAAAATTTTTCTCTTAGTTTCATCTTTAAACCAGGGACTTAGTCTTAAACCAAATCTGTGGATCTCTTCATTTGTTGTGGCAAGAAATAAGACAATAAAATCATCATCAAAGAGTCGATTATAAGCATGTCAAAGAGGGACGAAAGTGAGTAATTGGATATAATGATAATTGAGCTCAGTGGGAATTTCTCCTCTAAGCTCTTTGGGGATATTTCCAACACAAAATTTTGCACACCATACGGGAATATTCTGCACTTGAAAAAAGATACACAGTTGATAAGCAATAATGCCTTTACTTACCAACAAACACAATCTGTGGCTCCCAAAGCTGGCAACACTCGGCTGTTGCTGGTCATCCCTGCTTGGCTACAGAAACCCTGAGCTGTGTGGTGTGTAGGGATGGGGAGGTGTGGCAGGAAGCCCTTGTACCCCTACTCCCAGTGTGCTGATTGCACTCCCCCTTCCTCTTCCTGTGTAACACTGCCTTTGAGAACACGCTATTTAAAATGAGGTATTGGCTGAATCCAAATGCAGAGAGAAGAAATATCTCAGCTCTTTCTCAAAAAAAATGTCATTGAGATAGACTTTCCCAGGATCTAAACTGTTCTTTGGCTGCAAACGTACCTTTGGAAGAGCACAGCAGGGTCCCCAGGCACAGGAAGTAAACCAGTTGGGTGTGCTTCATACAACAGATTTCTGCTCTGAAAATCAGACTTTTGTAAATCAGATTATATTTTAAATTCAGCAAAGAAATTTGCCATTTAAAAGGAAGTTCTCAGCAGATCTTTTGCCAGGAATATAATTATTTTATTTGTTTCTTGCTAAAAAAGATTTCTATGTGCAATAAAACCTCAGTTAAGTAGAATTTTCAAGGAATTGGGGGACTCTTTACTCTTTTCTTTCTTTTTTGATTGACAAATGATTAACGGAAAAAATTCCCATCTCTAACTTTTGTTGAAATTTTTGTATACTTATAGTTGACTTTTTAAAACTTGTTCTTATTGTCTATTAGGTGTCTGTTGTAACAGAATGAAACTCTGCCCAACACTGCTGTGTATATGATCTTTTATGTTTGAGCCCATTGTTGCAACCACAGTGTTTCTTCTCATTTTGAGTCTTGCAACATCAGCAAAAGGAGGTCCCAGGGGTTTTACTCCATTTCTGTCATTAAGGTAGACTCTACTCTGTGGAGACAATTCCTCTCCAGTTGTCTTCTGAATGCCTGCCAGCCTGGGGGGCTCATTTCCTGGCACTATATTTGATGGTGCTTCTCTGCTGTTCACAGGGTTTTCAATGGCTAATTGTTTCAGGAGCGAGTTTCTGGGTCCTTCTCTCTGATCTGTCTTAGCCTGGAAGCTCAGCTGAAACCTGTCCACCATCTATGGCCCAACTGGTATCTGAAATACTGGTGACATAACTTTCATCATCATAGCAACATGCACACCCCTACAGCATGATAAGCTGTCAGATACATGGGAATTTTAAAACTAGTGGACAGTAAATATAGTCAAATGTTCCTTAGTGATTAAAGATTTTGCAGCATGTTTATATCAGCTGGTTAGTTATAGACATGGATGATTAGGTTGAATTTGTGCTGAACCTAAGAAGACACATTGAAAGTTAGTGTCTGGAATATCGGAAATAAATCTCCAGCTTTATTTCTTTTCAGTTGGAATTTTACACAAATATTCAGCAGAGAAGAATATTCTTTTACTTAGAAACTTGCTGGTTTGGTCCTAGTTGAACTTTAACTCAGATGGGTTTACATAATGAGACTATATCTATATTTAGAAACCCTAATAAATAGGAAGTGAACTGAGTTAAGACATTTTTAACATGCAATCATATTCTCACTGGGTAAGAAAGTAGCTTTTTAGGCTAGATGATCTCTGTTTTAACATTTTATTGTTGTTAAGGTTGAAGAAGTAACTCATAAACCTGTTTTGTTCTACCGTGTAACTTAGGCCATATCTCAATGCATGAATGACATAGGAGGGAAAACCAAATTCAGAGCTTAGCTCATTAACATATAATAGGATCAATTTTCATACAACAAAGATTATTACACTTCTAATGTGACTATTAATCTCTAACTCTTGCCACTGGAGATACACAGATAAAAGGTAGCTCCAGCCTTTCCAGAGCTCAGTCAAATGTGGGGAAATTTCAGGTACACCTGGGTGGGGTGGAGGTGTATGTGGAATCTAAGCAAGAGAGATGTAGTTCAGGAATCCTTAGAACTGTGTAGGGAGGGGAGAACGCTGACATCATTGAAGTACGCTATGGATTGCTGACATGTTGCATTTTACCACAAAAAATTGGGCTTGATTTTGCAAATAGAAAGCATGATTATTTAAATTTATATACATACTGTTAAATCACAACTGTGAATACCCAGGCCCACAAAAATAACTTCAAGCTGTTGAGCTAACAAGATTGACTATTTCTCCGTTTTTCTGTTAATGTTAATATACTACTTGTTAATTCATTTTGTCATCTGCTAGCACTTGTCACTAGACATGCAGAAACAGGTGCCAAAATGTAAGGAAAATGAAGACTGGAGAAAATTTTATCCATTAACTTAATTTAAAAATGTGATTTAGGAAATGATGATGATCCCTCGATGCCTCTAGCAGCTCAGAGAATGTCAGGGGACTTTTGGTTGGGTGTGGGAGCTTCTAGGGTCAAGAGGGAATGGGTTCTACTGTCCAGAAGGCCTTACTGTCATGCTAGTCCTGGCCAGGAAGCTCTTCCAGCAAGCACCCTGCCTGCCTGTGGGGGTGGGTCAGGGATAGAAGTGCCTACCTGGCACTGGCCTGCAGCCCTAGCCCTGTGGCATCCAATCCTGTCAGATCGTGGAAGCTAAGCAGAGCCAGGCCTGCTTAGTATTTGGATGGGAGACCACCTGGGAACACCAGGTGCTGTAGGCTTGGGAGACAGACCCGGCAACCCACTCCCAGAAATCAATCTGCCGTTGAAAACCCTGTGAATAGCAGAGAAGCACTGACAATAGTGTTTCACCTGTTGTACTTAGGGTTGCCATGAGTCAGATACCAACTTGATGGCACCTAACAACAACAACCTGGGATGGAAGGCATCTCCCTAGCTTTCTACCCTCCCTTGGCACAAACGTTGCTTCAGAAAGTAGCTGTTCAATTGGCAAACTGTTAGAGCTGGGATTTGGAATAGCTTTCTCTGTAAAAACAATGTCATAATGATTATTGAGTTTAAGTGAAAATAGAATTTTGTCGGACCAATGACCTTTTCATTGCAAATACATTTTTTCAGCATCATAAATGGAGACTATACAAATGGACTTCACCAGACGGAACATACAGAAATCAAATTGACTACATATGTGCAAAGAGACGATGGAAAAGCTCTGTACAAAATGTCAAAACAAGACCAGGTGCTGACTGTGGATCAGACCATCAACTTCTCATATGCAAGTTCAAACTGAAGCTAAAGAAAATTAGAACAAGTATACAAGAGCCACGGTATGACCTTGAGTCTATCCCACCTGAGTTCAGAGACCACCTCAAAAAT
>VMDO01038228.1:0-13678 GCA_007922755.1 Pedetes capensis
TGCTTGGGGAACAGCCATAATAGAAGGAAGGGTAAGTAAATAAGACAGACGTGTCAAACCAGGGGGGCATGGATGGTAAAGGGTCTAAGCTTATTCCTTTGGATTGCATGGCAAGAAACTTATTAATCATTACATTGGGGACAATGGAGAATTAACTTTTTTGGATAGAATGGTCTTCTTTTAATATGGGGTGGCTGACCAAGAGAAAAAATGGTAGAAGAAGAACTGGATATGTGTATCAGGTGGTGACTGGAGTTGGAGAAGAGCCAAGGCATCCCAATCAGTTCCCACATCTAGATTTATGAGTAAATGTAGCTCAAACCAGATCTTCCTGGCTTCAACATTGCCTAGCTACTTTTTATAGGATAGCTTGAGCAAAATTGAATGTAAAAAAGGAATTAAAAAAAGGAGAGTCAAAACAGAGTCAGGAAAAGAACAATTCTGCAAGAGGCAAGGGGGGAAATTCCTCCCCCAGCACTTCCAATTTAGCTTCCACCGCCAAGGTTTATTAAACCTCCTGAAGAGCCAACTTCTGACAATGAGGTGACTGGGACTTCATCCCTGAGACCACAATCAAAGCTTCTCCCCAGGGAATGAGGCTCCCACTCAGGGAAGGAAAGAGAGAATATGACGAGGGAAACAGTAAGAGAGAGAGGAAGCTGAATACATGAATATGAGAGAGAGAGAAAGAGAGAGAGAGAGAGAGAGAGAGAGAGAGAGACTGCATAATAGAATGAGAAAAGGAGAAAAATGAAACAGAGACTCAGCAGACTCTAACCCTGAAAGGCAAGATATGCACAGATGCAAAAAGACTGACAGAGAAACTGGAAGAGAGACAGAGACAGAGATACATTAGACAGAAGTTGCAAAACTACAGTCATTTGCAAGGATAAATGCCACACAACTCCTTGAGTTGGCAACAAGGGTCCATGTTAATCAAGATCTTGAAAAAAAGTAAAAATCTTAAAGTCTTAAAGTAAAAATATCTGGTTTGTTAGAATATAAGAGGAAATAAGAAAATTTCCACTTGAGGGTGTGTAATGAGTTATAGGCTAGAGGGTATGTGAACTTTATTTGCCTTGGTTTATAATAGCTACAAAACATGAGTTTGAAAAAAGCAGTGGTATATGTTTGTGGGTCACCTCTCCCTGCAGCCTGGATGAGGCTAGCTCTTCTTCTCCAGCTGGTATCAAGACCCCACACGGGGGGACTGGCAAGCACAACAGACAGAGTCAAGGATGGCTGGATTTGGGATGCCTTTAGACAAGGTTTTATTATACAGCTCCTGTAAAGAAATAAGTGCTACAGCTCTTACAGCCCTCAAGCCTGCCCTTCGGGAAGGTGGAAGTGCTCTGGCAGCAGTGGTGGTTTGTGTGCCCTCCACATGCCCTCTGCAAAGCCAGCTTCTTCTCCCTTGCTGGTCTCCCATGATCTCCTTCTTGGTCTGCTGATGGGATGGCCTCTGTGATGGCAGGCAGTCTTCTCTCTTGATCTAGCGATGGTGTGGCCCCATCTGCAGTGGAGTGGCAGAACATGCAGAGCAGAGAGCAAGCTCTACTTATATAGTCCTTGAGTAACTGCCTCAAGATTGCCACCAACCAATCAGGTGGTGGCCTGAGAGGCTGGGAACAACCAATTAGGAGTGACACCCAAACAAAGAGTGAGATCAGATGTCATTTTCTGGCCAATCAGGGGATGTTCTTTAGTGGCCAATCAGGGGGCAGGGTGACGGTTGGGAGTAACCAAGTAGATAACAGGGGGTCTGGGCAGGAAGGTGCCAACTTGGATCACTTAATGTCAAGAGAGACCCAGTTGTGGGACAAGGACTGTTGCTGTTGCCACATCCTGCATGGTGGGAGTTGAGGGGCTGATGAGAAAGAAAGCAGGACATAGGGGATCTTACAAGAGAGAAAGATGTTTATTAGCTTCATGATGCAGTTTTATACACTTTGTTTTCACCTAAAAAGAACTTTCCAAGCACTCTAAGATATTGGTTAAAGAGAACTTAGTTTCTGTCCATAGTGTCTTATCAAAGTACTTGAAATAGAGAAACAAAGCCTTCTTCTCAGCATTCCCATGCCATCCAAGGACACATAGCACAGACGTCTCCTAAAACTTAACAAACAGACAGGGAAGTCAGCACAGAGTTCACTGCAGTTATTGGCTTTATCATGAGACCAAGAAGCCTCGGGGACAACTTCTTATTACCTTGGGCAGTGACTTTCTGGGTCTCCATTAAGCACTTCAAATTACACATGAACACCCTCACCAGCAGGCCATGGCTGGCCTCCCATAAAGGGTCACCAGGAGCCATCTTGCTGTGGAGGATAGATGTCAGTCCTCCAGATGGGCTAGATGGGCCCTGTTATGGTGGTACTCTCTAGGATCCCAACATATGTTGAAAATTTAACCATAAAGGATTAGTTTCAGTTTTATTTATAAATAAGATGAAAATAGTCTGGTAAATCTGCACTGCAAATATTTCTGTTGAAAAGGGGAGATGAATGAGGCCCTCCTCTGGAGAACTGAAGAGAAGAGGGCATTAAACAAATAAAGCAACAACCTGGTATAAAGCTTCAACACAGAGTAATCTGAGTGCAGTTTTTCAGCTATGGCTGAAAGCAGGCAACAACAGCAGCTAAAACAGCAGATAAAAATTCTGCAGTGATGTCTAAATAAGGAGGGCCAGGCAGGGAAATAACTAGGGTAAGCCTGGTAGGGCCAAGGTACAAGTGAGAAAACTCACTTGTCCTTCCAGGCTGAGACATCTGAGCTGCAAGCAGAGCTGAACAACCTGCAAACTGTGGCAGGATGGAGAAAGGAGGTCACTGAAAATAAAAACTGCAGTGAGCTCAACCCATTTAAAGCCAAAGCTGAAGAACATATGGGGCCTAGGGGGAAATGGGGAATGAACTCAAGCAGAGGCCACTGAAAAGCCTCAGCAAGCTTGCTATACTTAATATACACCCCAGGCAGTGAGCCAGGCTAAATACAAGGCCATCAGGTTAGGCAAGCAACTGACCAGTGGGGCAGTGCAACACTGCTCACCATTGAGCCTGGGATCCCATTTCCATAACTGTGTGAAAATGGTGGATGAGGTGTTTTCATGTTGAGGAGACCTCATAGACCACCCATAGACAGACCCAGATGTTAAATACAATGTGGATGGGAGCAGATTTATAGAGTAAGGAACCTGCCTTGTTGGCTATGCTGTGGAGTTCTAGCCAAAAGACATAATTCATAGCCTTAACAAGAGCTCTCATGCTGGGAGAAGGTGAGAAGCATAATGTTTATATTGACTCCAAGTATGCTTTTGCTACCTTCCATGTACATGGTGCATCTAAAAGGAAAGGGGCATTCTAACTGGGAGGAAAAGAAATAACATAGTAAGAGAGCCCTTACAGCTCCTGGATTCTCTCTGGGTTCCACAAAAGATGGCGTTGAATGCTATAAGGCATATCAATGGGCAAGTACTATAGAAACCAGAGGAAACCACAATGCCTGTAGACAGGGAAAATAGGCTGCCAGGATGTCTATGCAGCCTAAGGAAGAGACTCTAGCCATGCCCAACCTTCAGGATTTCCCAATCCTAGAAGTCTCAAACTATTCTCCCAATCCAAAGTTTTGATTTGCCTAGGAGATCGGGGCATACATAAAGGAAGGATAGTGGAAATTCTCCAATGGAAAACCAGCCATACTGGAGATGTTTGCCCCTTAGTTTGTGAAATAGTTTCACCAAGGGACCCATATGGGAGAGACAGAGCTATAGACCTTACTAGGATGGCACTTCTATGTGTTACTCACTCAAGCCATAAGTAAATAGTGCCTGACGTGTGCCCAAAACAAACCACATAAGGGCCAAGACCCCCAGGGATTCAGGAGTTTGGAATCACCCCTTTTTAAAAACTGCTAATGGAATTTATGGAGTTGCCTCAAGCTGGAGGCTATCAATATATGCTGATATTTGTCTGTACCTCTATGGGATGGATAAAAGCCTTCCCTACCTGGACGGAAAATGCCTAAGAGGTAACAAAGATGTTACTGAGAGACATTTTTCCTCGTATTGGGCTGCCTTTGACTTTTGGATCAGATAATGGACCATAACTTTTTGCTGAAGTTTTTAGGATCTTACTCAGATGATAAAGATAAATTGGAAACTACACACAGCTCATGATCAGGGCCACATTATTCAGGGAAGATAGAATGCATGAAACAGACACTAAGGCAATTATTAAAAAAAGTACTGCCAAGATCTAAGATGGGATCAAGTCTTCCATATGGTCTTTCTCTCAGTCTTGTGCACTCCCCAAAACCAGACAGAGATTCTATTTGGTTGGCTGCCCTCAATCAGATATGTGGGGCTCTCCATGAACTTAGAGAGACAGTCTTACAGAGACAGATGCAGGACTGCTATGAAGGACATTTATGGCTGGGTAGAAGAATGCCTGTAAGTTTAGCAGACTCTGTACACCCCTTTAACAGGGGGATCTTGTTTGGGTTAAGACATGGAATCCAGATCCATTGATGTCAATATGGGATGGAACACATGCTGTAATCTTGTGCACTCTCACTGAAGTTAAAGTTGCAAGAACAGTGCCTTGGATTCATCACAGCCACCTAAAACCAGTGGCTTCAGAGGGATGGACCTGTCATTGGCACCTAGAACATCTGATGGAACTGATGCTGTACCAAGTCCTGCTGCCACGTCAGACAAAAAGGAAAACTAAAGCCTTACTTTGGTCACTCTAGAATCTGACTAGTCTATGCACAGCAGAATCTTGAGGAAGAAACAAAGTGGGATCCTGCACTACAAACTGTTACTTATACTCTGATTGTGACCCTTTTAACTAAAGTAAAACTGGAGCTCTTAGAGAATTTCTCCCAATGTTTACACTTCACACAATTGGGACCAAAATTATTTCTCTTTCTTTATTGATAAATGTTGGTGGATTACAGAGTAATACATTGGGCCCCAAATTAACCAAAACCTTATTGCTTCATTCTTATTATGAATGTAAGAGGAGATACAATGAGACTTGCAACTCTAATCAGACTACTTATTCAATTAGTAATCTGGGACATTTTCAATACAAATTTTATGACCCCAAGACCTAACCCTATGATACTTGGTTTCAAATCTGGTAAAAGGATGATAATGGGGCTCTCACAGGCCAAACTGAAGTAACCTGCACTCACTGGGGCAAAATCACTATACTCTTTTAGGGTTGCCAAGCTATAATGGTATCGAAGACTTGGGGTACATAGCCTCCTCAAGGCTATCCTGGACTAAAAGGTTGAAATTATGATCAGAAGAGATTGCCTCCCTCAATAAGGTGTGGTTCTCACCGTGAGATCCTCACCATGAGATCCTCACCGTGAGATCCTCACTGACACAAGATGCAATATTCCATGAAGCTACACATTTTAGATCTGGAAATGACTGAATGGATGTTTGGTTATTGTTTAAGGACCAAACCTCAAAACCCAGGCCATATTACCATACTATATGTCATCAAAAGAACTAAGGCCCATAAGATCCCACAAATCTAGGTATTCAAATCCCTGTAGGACCACCCAGAGAAACTCTCAAGACATGGTGCCTAAAACACAAAATTTGTTTTCACAACCAGCTGAGAATATAGCTCAAAACTTTCATGTCTCCCCTATTTCTGTGGAGGCCCTAATATAGACGATCAATGGACTTAGGAAGCATAGGAATTAAAGCCCCAAGATAAACTTACATGATTGTCCCTCTTCATAGGTCAGCCCATGTTAACCCAAATATTTGCCACTTAAGAAAAGATTGCCTTGCCTATTAGGGAAAGGAATATACAGGCTCCACTGGAGAGCTCACTTGTTTAGGGAAACACCACTACAAGTCAGCCACAGGTACAACTGCCTTATGGAAGAAAGAAAATAATATCCTTCCATACCTGAAACTATTTCCCTAATTCCTCTCTGTAAATCACTCTGGTATCACCTAGAGGCCCCAAATAAGTGGAGGGCTCACCTAGGCTTCTACTGGATATGTGGCTCACAGGCAAATCAACAGTTGCCTGAGGCTGGACAGGGGCTTATATCATGAGAATGATCTGGCCCTCCTTCTTTCTGCTCCCACAAAGGCAGGGAGAAACTCTGGAAAATTTAGTATATCATCAAACCAGAGAAAAAGGCAAAAGAGATGTTCGTGTTGAAGTTGGAGACTAAAAAGATAATAAATGGTTCTTCAGGAAGTAACCCAGTATTTTGGTCCAATCAACTAGGCATAAGATGGAAGTTGGGAATACTGCACCCCAATTTACATGAATAACCACATCATCAGGTTACAAGCCATCCTGGAGATCATAACCAATGACACTGCCAAGGCCTTAACTCTCTTTACCCATTAGAATCACTCAGATGAAAAAAGTTATTTACAAAATGCATTGGATCTGGACTGTCTCTTAGCACAGGAGGGAAAAGTATGTCGTAAATTCAAGCTAACTAATTACTGTTTAGAAATAGAAGATAGTGAACAGGTCATTGAGGGCCTGACAGCCAAGATGCATAAGTTCACTCATGTCCTGTATCAGACTTGGAAAGGATGATCCCCAGACTCACTGTTTATAGGTTTATTCTCACCCTTTGGAACTTTAAAAACACTTACAGTAGTGGTCTTTGTCATACTGGGAGCCTGTCTTATGCTTCCTTTCCTCAAACCTTCACTTGTTAATAGCATCTGGACAACCACAGATAGTCTCATAGAAAAGAACACCACCACAAAGCTAATGACTGTAGCCAGATATTGAGCCCTGCCAAATGAAGAATCAACTAATGTTGTCATAATTATTATGTCATAATACTTATGACATAATTATTATGCTCTTGTCATGTCATAATTATTATCACATAATTATTATGTCTGGGCTGGGATTTAGCTCAGTTGGTAGAGTGCTGCACTGCAGTCTGTGTGGTCCTGAGTTCAATTCCCAGCACCGCAAAAATGGGAAAAAGACCTGGCAATCCACTCCCAAGGTAATCCTGAAACCCTATGAGGGTCACTATGAGTCAGACACCTACTCGACAGCACAACAACAACAACAATTATTATGTCATGTCATAATTATTATGCTCTTATTTAAACATATTTATAAAGAGCTTCAAAAGGGGGAATGACACCACGACCTAAAAGAAATCTGACAAAGTAGCCCCTAAAAAGGAACCTCCCTCCTTTGTTCTTGTTTTTGAATTAGCCATTAACAAATGTTTCCTCAAGAGCTACATAGTGCCTCAGGGTTAGGTGATGCTTGATGAATTTACTACCAAAGATATTTTGGACTCAAGCAAGTGACTCTGCAGATAATATTTTCCTGCAATAAGCAACATATTCACCTTAACTAGACAAAACTGTTAGCCCCATATAATGACCTATTCTTTCTTCTCACTTAGAGAAATTTATATCCTTCTTCTTTTCCCTGTGTTAGTTGCTAAGTGACTAAACACCCATTTTTTCTTCTGTAATGATGTTTTCCTCATTTTTTTTTCTGTGCAGGTTCTAATCATGGTCTGTTTTCACACCATTTTGCTTTTATGAGCCCATCCACCACGGAAACATAAAAATTATCTGAGTCTATGTTGGCATAATAAAGTCCTCTTCAAGCCTCAGGTCTCTCTTAATACCACTACACTGTGATTCTAAGAAAATTCTGCATTTATCTTTTTATCCTGAAGCTGCACTCACAGGTATTCTCAGCTTGTAAAATTCAATGGAAAATAAACTGATGGCTAGTGCATGAAATTATTTAAAACACATACAATAAATATTAAAAACATATTTGGTAAATAAATCAGAACACAATTGCTTTGTATATTCCAGGTTGATGCTAAGTATTTTAAATAATGGGGGTATTTTCCAAAAATATATTGCAATTTCTGGATGGAAACCTAAGACAGAATTATGAAAAAGGCAAAAGAAATCCATAGAGATAAAAGAAGAAAATAGAAGAGGGGTCATGAAAAATACAGGATTCAGTCTAAATTTTTCCCAAATATATTTATTATTATACTAAAACAAAAGACTATTCCTTTGTAGTCAAATAGTCTTTGATTACATTCATTGGGATATACATTAAAAAATAGTTAAGATATAAGACTCGAAGTAGGGTCTAAGTCAGGTGCACACACGTGTAATCCTAGCAATTCAGGAGTTGAAGGCAGGAACATTGCAAGATTAAGGACAGAGGAAGCTTGCATAAATAAGCAAGACCAAAACTAAAAACTAAATTTTAGCTTAGGGTGAAGCTCAGTGGTAAAGCAGTTGGATATATGTAAGAAGCCCTGGGTTCAATCCCAAAATACAAGAACAAGTAGAAAAGAAAAGAAAAAGCAAATGAAAAAGGAAAAAAGAAAACTTGAACTAAAGTTTTGAACTTAAGGAAAATCTGGAGAATATATATATATATGTGATATCTAGTTATATCCAAAAGGTACAACTTAAAAAATAGGCTCAGTGGATAGAAAATATGGCCTTGTTGACAGAAACAATATTGGAGATCACATGACAGAATTCTGTCAGACCAATGAGCTTTTCCTGCAAATACATTTTTTCACCAACATAAATACAAACTATACACATTGAAGTCACCAGATGGAACATACAGGAACCAAATTGCATACATTCATGGAAAGAGATGGTTAAAAAGTCAGGAAAAGACCAGGTGTTGATTGTGGATCAGACCATCAACTGCTCAATACAGGTTCAAACTGAAACTGGAGAAAATTAGAACATGTGTACAAGAGTTAAGGCATGACTTTGAATATATCGCACTTGAGTTCAGAGACTACTTCAAGAACAGGTTTGATGTATTAGGCACTAATGATCAAAGACCAGCTGAGTTGTGGTCTGCCATCAAAGACATCATTCATGAGGAAAGAAAAAGGTTATTTAAAAGGCAGAAAAAGAAGAAAAGATCAAAATTACATGTCAAAAAGTCTCTGAAAATTACCCTTGAAAGATGAGCAGCTAAAGAAAAATGAAGACATGATGAAGCTTAGGAAATATACAGAAGATTGCAAAGGACAGCTCAAGAAGACAAATCAAGTATTACAATGACATGTGCAAAGAGCTGGCAATACAAAATCAAAAGAGAAGAACATGCTCTTCTTTTCTCATGCCTAAATAAAAGAAGAAAAAATTAAAGCCTTGAGTGGTAATAGTGAAGGACTCTACAGAGAAAATATCAGAAAATGCAGGAAACATGAAAGAAGATGTAAGGAATACAGATTCATTATACCAAAAAGAGTTGGTGGGTGACCAACAATTTCAGGAGATTGCATATGACTAGGAACCAATGGTACTGAATTATGCAGTGGAAGCTCACTTGAAGGAATTGGAGAAACCAAAGGCTCCAGGAACTGATGGAATACCATAGAGATGTTTCAACAAACAGATGTAGCAGTGGAGGTGCTCACTTGTTTACACCAAGAGATTTGGAAAACAGCTCCTGGCTGAGTGGAAGAGATCCATACTTTTCCCTATTCCCAAGAAAGAGGATCCAACCAAATGTGAAAATTATCAAATGATATCGTTAATATCACACACAAGTAAAATTTTGCTAACAAATTTTGCTAACTGTGTATTGCATTTGGGAAAAACTATTGCAAATGACTTCTTTAGGGTACTGAAAAGTAAAGATGTCACATTGAAGATGAAGATGCACCTAACTCATGCCGTGGTATTTTGAATTACATCATATGGTTATGAAAGTTGGGCATTGAGTAATGGAGACAGGAGAAGAATTAATGCTTTTGAATTATGCTACTGGAGAGGAATATTGAATATAGCATGGACTGCCAAAAGGACCAAAAGACCTTTTCTAGAAGAAGGGCAATCAGGTTGATCCTTTGGAAGAGAGAATAGCTACCCAGTGTCTTACATATTTTGGACATGCTGCCATAAGAAACCAATCCCTGGGGAAGGACATCATGCTTGAGTGAGTGACAGGTCAATGAAAAAAAGAATGACCCTCAGCTAGATGGATTGACACAATGTCTGCAACAATGGGCTGAAACATATAAAAAATCATGTGGCTGGCACAGCATCAAAGAGTGTTTCTTTTTGTAATACATAGGGTTGCTATGAGTTAGACTCATCTCGAGGGCACATAACAACGACAACAAGAACAACAACATATATCTATGTAGAAATGTAGAACTGTGCAGATAAATATATCGGTACACACACACACACACGCACGCACACACACGCACACATGTATATAGTTGTTGTTAGGTACTGTCGAGTATGTATCCAACTCATAGCGACCCTATATACAACAGGTGAAACACTATTGTCAGTGCTTCTCTGCTATTCATAGGGTTTTCGATGGCAGATTGATTTTTGCGAGTGAGTTGCCGGGTCTGTGTCCCAAGCCTACAGCACCTGGTGTTTCCAGGTGCTGTCCCATCCAAGTACTAACCAGGCCCAACCCTGCTTAGCTTCTGAGATCAGATGGGATCAGGCGCCACAGGGCTATGGCTTTAAGCCATATATATATAAAACCAAAAATATACATTCGTATTGATATATCTGTATAAATATAGATATAGACAATGAAGACATGCAAATAGAAGGGGTATCATTGGTAGAGGGGAAAGGTTGCAAGGGAGAGGGGTCATGAGAGGGTAATGGGTTAGGTGAACATGAGCAATGAAAAATAATATGCATGTATGCTCTATGGCTTTCCCCCCTGAATGTATGTGATCTTGTCTGATATGGATTTAGGGAAATGTCATAATGAAACACATTTAGTTGTATCCTAACTATAAAGTTACCAGTAAGAAAATAATGAAGTAGGTATTTTAATCAGGCAATGGAATAACCAGATAAAGGTGAAATAATGATGGTTTTATGTTAGAGCAGACTGTCATAGTTTTAATGATTACCATTTTAAAACAGAAAATTTATGCACTTTAGATAAAAATGATTAAGTGTGCTTTACAGAAAAATCAGTATAAGTGGACACATGCAAACACACACATGCAGACTTTATTACACAGTGTGCAGATGTGTTGCTGTGTGCCTGTTACATTTGTGGCTGTTATGATATGTATTTTTTATCATTGCACTAAGAGTATGTGAGGATCAATGGCATCCAAATATTGGAGGAAAAGAAATAGAATTTGCATGTTCCTCAGATGATTAAGTTTGTTGTTTTATCGTTTGTTTAGGCAAAGAAGAAGCCGCCTGTACTGGAGTCATGGTTGGCTCAAGCAGAAAGGGGCTCACAGCTGAGAAAATATCAGCAAGGACTGAAGCTGTGCTCACCAGGGACCAGCAAAGAATGTCAGGAAAAATTGACCACTTGGAAGTTGCACAAAAAGGTAACAATAGACAAAGGAGCCCACGAAGAAGAGGATGGTTTTGGTAGCTCTGGATTCAGAGGAGGATCTTGGGGAAATGCTGGTTTGGGGCAAGTGTTGCCTTCTTTGCTTATGTGTGTACAGGATTGAAGCCATGAAGCTGCTGGACAAGAGCATGAGCCTGAAACACCAAACATCAGGGAAGGACAGATGCATGGTGTGTGCTATGTCTCTGGTTTTGTCATAATGAACAGAAGAAGAGTACCCACAATCTCTGAGGCTTATGATGTTTTTATTGCTCCATGTTCGAGTCACATAGAAAAGAACAACAATGTTCACAAGGAGGTACAGGATCCAGCTCAAGCATATGGAGAACCCAGGTTCACATTAAGCTTTGCCCACCTGGAGTCCCTGGGGCTGATGGTGAGGACTTGGTAGATACTCAGGAGGCAGGTGCTGATTGTGGACACTCCACTGTCCACTCTGTTGGAATAGAGAAGTAGTTTGTATTCCAAATTACTGAGGAAACTTTTCATTCAAACACTGCCATGATATGTGGTACTTCTTTATATAGGAGAATTAAGACGTTGGCTACAATCAGGTCCTAAAGAATCAAGTCTGTGGACCTTATCTTGGATTGAATGATGTAAAAGAACAGATGGTTGTAGAGAAGAGAGGAGTTGTCTAGAATTCCAACTGCGATCTGTGATACAAGGACGAATCCTACAGCCATATCACTGGCTGAGATCCTGTAGGAACTCTTCTGTTTGAGCCTGAGGGTCCTGAATGGGGTGATGAAGCCTGGGATACATGTGGTGTCAATTGACACCCAGCATTCTCCACTCACCAGTAGCCTTAAGAGTATTTATTTGATGTTTTATTTTACTACCAAGATTCTAAGAGTTGAGGTATAAGGTTAGGGAACAAACATAATGTACAGATTCTTGCTATAAAAACATGTTATCATCTTTTCATGATAATTTCTTTATTCTTCACAGTCTTTATGGCAGGAACTATGATGACTTATTTTAGTTTATTTTGGGTTCTGGGTACTGGGGATTATACCCTGGTCCTCACCTATATTAGATAAGTGCACTACCAATAAGCCAGATTCCACAGTATCTTTCATAATTTGATACAAGGTCTCATTAATCATTACATGCTGCCTGTGACATCAATGTTGCCATCTTCTTGTCTCAGATTCCCCAGTAGCTTGGATTATAGATGTGTGATATGATGACCATATCTTACCAATATTGAAGAAGGAAATAACCTCCTCATTTTCATAAGATGGATAAGATTAATGATGCCCTTACCTGTATCTTATGCCTTGAATTAAAGTAAACTATTCAAGCAATGGTCACTCAGTTACATTGTATACACAGGAATAGGTGATTCCTATAGATTCTTCTTTCTCATTGTAAGTATGTGGATATTATAGGCATACTGCCAGGAATGGTGAAACTCTATACTAGATTCCTTCATGGAGGTGGAACGGCAGACTAATTTTGACACATCCCCAAGCACCTTGAAAATTAGAATTCACTATCATTTGGATTAAACCACAACCATCATGGTTAGTGGGCCACAGTGGATTGGAGATGGTATAGGATCCTATCTCCTTTCCTTGCATGCATCCCTTTTAGGAGTTTCTCAGCTGCTCTATGGCTTTGTCATTGAACCATGTTTAATTAAAAATCCCTTTTACTAATATGATCTATGCAGACTCTGGACATGGGTTTCCATAGAGACTCTGTGTCTAAGACTGTAACTTGCAATACTCAGCTGCTTTTTCTCATTGCCAGGTTGGTGATCCTGGTGGGATAGTCTCTGTGAACAAGTCTGTGCTGGAGGGAGGTGCACAGTTCTTGAGATATGGATCTGTGATTGTGTTACCTCACCTCCTCTCAGACCTCAAATTATCTTTTCACCAGCCCTGGGAATGGGCATTCCAGTTTGGGGAGACATGAACCTTCCTGAAAGCTTTTTCCTAAGGTGACATTTATTAAACAATTACAAGATTTTTACTATCATCTCTTAGTGATAACTTGGAGAGGTGGTTATTCATCTGTGATCCCTGAATGCAAACAGGGTCTCATGTAGAGAGATGAGGAAACGCTGAGGTCTAATCTGTGCAGGACTGGCCATGACCTAACATGCCAAATTGTGTTCTTTCCTTCCTTGACATGTTATGTATTCAAAAATCTGTTAGGTTGTTAGGTGCCGTTGAGTCGAGTCCGACTCATAGAGACCCTCATAGGGTTTTCACTGACTGACTGTTTCAGGATTGCCTTGGGAGTGGGTTGCCACATCCTTTTCCCATTTTGCAGTGCTGGGA